>JAGPOY010003137.1:0-13537 GCA_018983105.1 Silene uniflora
TGTCTGTTAGATTACTTAGGAATTCTGTGCTTTGCTTGAGCCTATTTAATCTGACACCCCAAATCAATACTTGAGTCTCTTGTGCTTTGCTTAGAGTCATTTGTGTTGATTATATCCCTTGTTATCTCAGAAAGATTTCACATTTACAGCATACAGGAATTCTGTCTGAATTTTGAACATCTGTGTCTGTTTGTGAATTTCTTAAAAATACTTAGAGGTCCTTAAAAATCCTGAAACTTGAGACAGTTTTAGATCTTATATTAAACTTAATTGTCACAAATTTTCATGAATTTTAAAAATCATTTACTATTTTTAATCGAGCTCTGAAAGTTCATTGCATTCACTGTTTTCAGGGAAGTTGCTGTCAGAATTGGCTATTTCTGTGCAGTCCTCCTTGTTTACATATCATAATCTACATAGTCTCGCTTATCATTTCATTGTTAAAGTTATTTACATACTAGTTCTTCATTAGCCATTTCTTATATCAATTCTATTATCAATCACTTAGACAAATATCTTTCTACTTTAATCATGTTTAATTTATCATTTATCATTTGTTTACATTTCAACATGAGTGAGTAGTTTCATTTGTCTAAGGGGTTGGAAAGCCATGCTATAAAATATAATGTAATTTATCAACATCGAGTTAAAATAATTCTAACCTTTTGCTTATAACATATGCTCAATATATATAGGCTTAGTCTTTGTTTAATGGCCGTATTCATAGATTATATTTGTTAATTCATTTCTATAAGTTGTGAAACATGGATTTGAGTTAGACTTTGCATATGTTAGTGGGGTGATGACTTAGTGCGAGAGCTTCTATGACCCGTTCCATGGTGATTAACACTAATATCGAGAGATGGGTGTTTAGCCTAAGCAATTGTGTTTTTATTATCTATTCTTGGTGTTGACATATTTTCTTACATATAAATGCATGTGTGGACCAATTCCCTTAGGCTTCTTTAATTATATTGTTTACATTTTAGATTACACAAACCAAATCAAACAACTCGTTACTTGACCTTGATAGAGAATCATCATAGCAATTCATATATGATTACCTTTTTCCTTGTGGATTCGACCCCTTATTACTACATTAATTTGTTGTGCCTAGGGTATTTTTGTTAGGTGTGCAATAGCCTATCAGGAAGCACCACCTAGAATGGCGGAAGCGGAAGCAGCGTTGGTGTGCATCCAGGAAGCCTGCGACGAGGTCAACGAGACATCACTGTTGAAAGCATAGTAAGAAGTTGGTCGGTGCTTTACAACAGAAAACGAAGGGTCGAAGTGATTTCTATTCGGATCTCGAGGATATTTTAATTTGTAGTCGTAATTTAATTTCTGTTTGTTGGTTATATATTAGTAGGAAGGCTAATCGGGTTGCGCATGAGTTGGCTTATCTTAGTCCTATTTGCTCAACTCTACGTTTTTGGGTTCTATTAAAAAAAAAAAACAACTAAGTAAAAAAAATAAGTTGACCTGGATTTTTTTTTTTTTGAAAGAACCCAAAGCGGGTTTAACTCATCTCATTAAGATCAACCAAAACCATGTTGATAATGTGTCAGGGTAAAGATCCGACCCAAACACGCCTAGCGAATTCTATCGAGCTACAATGGGCGAGCTCATGCGCTACGCTATTAAACTTCCTACTAGCAAAAGACTATAAAACAAGTTCAAAATCAAGACATAAGAGAAAATATCATCTAAAATTAAATGAAAGTCACTTCGGCCCGTCGACCTCGTCTCCAAAGCGTCAATCAGCATCTTACAATCACTTTCGACCACTAGCTTCAAATGGCCTCTCCTCTTCGCTTCCTTTATACCCTCAAGAACAGCAACCGTCTCCGCGATTCTAGGTTCCACCTTCATTCTTCTATACTCCAACAATCCCTACACCACCTTGCCGTCACTATCACGACACACGGCCCCTAAATCGACCTCCCACCCCTCCTTCGTGCCACCATCAACAATTAACCTTCACCATTCCGTCACCCGGTTTCTTCCACTGCCCCCTCACCTCAGTTTGCTCCACACCGACCCCAGCCACTTCAACATCTTCCCGTACCTCCCCTTGCAACCCCTCCACGCGCTTCACCACTCGGTCAATATCGACCCTAACATTCTCAAAGACCTATTTATTTCTCGCTTCACACACCGCCCAACAAGCAATCATGAACGCATCTATCTCGCTATCTCCAACTCCCTCCACACATCTTCCACCCACTCCCTCACCCGCTCATAACCATACGCCAACCGCACCACCATCCCCACCCTATCCCATACCCCACCCGTTCACCCACAACCCTTGACAAGACGGAGACAAGACTCCACATCGCTGCAGCAAATTGGACAGCCCACATCCATCGACCGGACCCTGAACCGACAAATTCTGCTTCGTTGTAACCGCATTGTTACAAAATTGCCACATAAACACTTTAACCCTTGGGAGAACATTAGCCTTCCAGATACGATTCCACAAGTACTTCTCCTTCACACAAGATGACGACTCCGACACATCCTTACCCGAATTAGTCAACCCTTTATAAGCTAACTTAACAGAGTACTCGCCATTCTTTTCGAGCTCCCACAACCAGCAATCCTCGGGTTTAGCCGCCCCTATCCTTATATTAAGTATTCGATCTTGCTCAAACGGTAAGAAAAGTTCACGTACCTTCTTTGTGTCCCAAGCAGAACCAACCGGTGTCCACAATCCCGCTACAATCATATCCAATCTCGCCGTCTGGGAGAGAGAACCATGCGTGATTGAGTATTCGGAACCCAAGGGTCGGTTCACACATTTGTACTCAGCCCATTACCAACACGTCGTCTTATCCCGATTCGCATCACCTCACGAGCCTCCAAAATTCCGCGCTAAGTATAACTAGGAGAAAGCCCAAGCGTAACTGTCATAAACGACCCTTGGGGAAAATATTTCCCGCTTAGCACACGAACCATAAGGCTACACGAACCATAAGGCTAGAGCGATCCGTAAGAAATTGCCACGCTTGTTTTTTCCACATAAAATGGGGGAAATGCCTTGGCCAACAAGTCTACCATAGCACCATAGGTCCACCGTGCATAGTCCATTGTTGAGCTCCTTGTCAATTTGTCATCCCTAAACCGAAAAAGAAACTCCATAGTCCGTACCTATATTTTTTTTTGCAAAGAAAATAATAATAGTAAAAAATAAAAAAAACTCGTAATAATAGTTTGATTGGCAATTGAATTACTCCTTTTCCTTCATCGTCTCCGTCTCCGCCATCTCCCTCCCTAATTTCTTCTTCCTCAAACCCTCAATATTCTTCTCTGTTGTTCTTCATCAAAACCTAGCGCCCCCAATTTCCCCCATTTTCTAGGGTTTTTAATTCCCTCTCTTCATACTTCTATTCAATTTTCTGCACTTACATACATTCAAACTTTGTAATTTTCATTGGCGAAATTCATAAACCCCCGCGATGCCACCTGCGCGCAAAAAGGGTGGAATAATTACCAATAACAATATCAACCATAATAGTAATACCAGTAATACCAGTAATAGTAATAATAATAATAATAATAATAATAATAATAATAATAATAATAATAATAATAAAGTGAAGAGTGTTACTGAGTTGCAATTGGGCGATCTTGTTCTCGCTAAAGTCAGAGGCTTTCCTGCTTGGCCTGCTAAGGTTTGCGTCTTTCTACTTTCTATACAATGCAATGCTGTCTGTGTTTTACGCCGTTTTCAATTGCACCCATTTTAACTATTTTCCGTTGTTGTTGTTGTTGTTGTTGTTGCTTCTGCTACTGCTGCTGCCTGTTTAATTATGTCGAATCTTGAATTTATTAGATTATAACATGTGTAGATATATAGATATATTGATCAATTGATAGAATCCCTAATGGGTTGATCACTAGGGCGGATGACAATGGATTGGAGATTTTGTTGTTACAAGTCATTGCACTGACCTTCAATTCAAAGGAATCGATAATCAGTTGCAAATTCGACTTTCGGATATTGAGGGGGATTTATGATTACCCATATGTTCTTTGTGGCCAGAGATTGACCCTTTTGAGGCATTGAAATATGGCATGACATTAATTGGTGCTTTGATGTTTTCCCTTTGTGTTATTTGGATTCCATTGGAAGTTAATGCAATTTGGTGACAAATGTGTTTCAAAGATATATTTACTCTGTCTAACAGTTTTGCTTTTTATCTTTTCTTCGATTCGTTTGTTGCGTAGGCGTAACTATTTCTGCCTAGTGAATCGCTTTGTGCTTTTGTTGGTATGAATTTTATTCATTTATCTATTTTATTTTTCAGGTTAGTAGACCTGAAGATTGGGAGCGAGCTCCTGACCCGAAAAAATATTTCGTGCAGTTTTTCGGGACTCAAGAAATGTAAGTTGCTTATTAGCTAGACATGGTTATGTGAGGCCGTTGGTTCAATTGCTTCATTTTCTCTTTTTTCTGTCTTAGCGTATTGTTATCCGGTACGAGTAATATAAATATATACATTGAGCGATATGGACCTTATTGTTGTTGTAAATGTCTTTGAAAATTTAATTAAACATGCTACGATGATCTTTCATTATGTGACTTTTACAGAACTAGTTGTATAGGTGAGTAAGGTAACACATAATGGATTCATTGTAACTGAAAGCCTCTTTGATCCACAAGCTGAATAAGCTATAGTTAATTGTGATACCGATATTGTACGCTTCTTTCATGTGCTTTCAAAACATTCTTTGTGCAATTTTAATACTTTACAAAAAATGTTGATCCCTCCCAGTTGGTTTTTCTCTTAGGCAATTTATTGTATATTATGGGCCATAGAGGTGTGAGAGACAAGTCAGACAACTAACCTGATGTTTCAATAATGTAGATTCAAACTTACAAATGATAGTAATCTCGTAAATTGATTACAGTTATTCATCTATATTTTCATTATAACAACACAGTTTTAGCTTTGATGTAAAAGCCTGTTTATATCACATGAAACGTACTCATGAAATCTACTCTCCTTTATTAGAATAGTTTTTTTTGGTACTTTGGGCCTTTTGACTAACCCAAACCTGGCTGGGTATTGGGGTGTTACAACTTGTGCTTGCACAGGTCCCCAAGATATTTGGGCCCCAAATCCAGTCATACGGTTCATACATAGCAAGGTAAAAAAACAATGGTATGCTGGCACCCATAAACAGATGGCATTTAGGGCACAAATTCCAAAACTTGGCCATTGAAAGCATAAAGCTTTAACGAGAAGTTTATATAACATGTTGGGCCTAGCTTTCCAAAAGGTCTTCTTTCCTCTAATTTCCATGCTAAGTGAGTTTGAGAATTACATTGTTATTCCTAGAAAATAACTTTCCTTTCGTTAATTATATTATTTGCATATATACTCAAACCTTGGTTACTCTGAACTTTCTCTCATTGCTCTGTCCTTTTATTAATTGTATAACTAATCCGATTTCTCCTATCGCTTATTATTCTTTAGTTTGATTAAGAATTTTTTAATATCATTGACTATTAAAGTTTCAGGGCAACTTATGTATCCATTCAATGTAATTTATTGAGTCTATTGGTCGGTCGTACTCAAAATATCGCTCTAAAGGTTTTTTTTGTGAAAAATATTCATGTCTTTCCTTCTTACGATATATTTCGGAGCTTGGGGCCCATTTTTTTTATTTCGCTCGAGGCCTCTAAAATCAACGACAGTGGTTATGTGAACTTCTAGAATTACATACCATTTTAAGCTACTCTGATTTTGACCCTACACATTGCTTTGGTGAGTAAATGTTTTAGAACCTCACCCCAGTGCCTCATGGCTCTTATGAAGGACAACCTAGAAAATGTGCCATTGAAAAAATTGCATCATAAAATACATTTGACTCTTCGGCCTTCGCTACTTCACGAAAGTATAGAGTTATTGAGCCATTTGATTATCCCAATTGGAAACGGAAATGCGGAATCAACTGTGTCTATGGAAATAAAGTTCCACAATCTCAGACGATTGATGATTGTAATGTGGGATTGGTATTCTCGGCAATCCCAAAAGACCCAAATGATAGCTAAGTACCTGGATCGTGTTCTATTTCGTAATTCAATTTATTTTGGGTATTGTCTTTAGCCTATTTGTTATCCAGATTGTAAACTGTCTCTATTGAACTATTGCATGAGTGTTCCCCTGTGAGGAATATTTGATCCTATAGGGTTCTACGAAAATGACTCACTTTCATTAGTTTTGCATTAAGATGGAATGAAGCAACATGACTAGTAGTTTGGTGTGGTTTTAGTCTATTGTGAAGTAGTCTCGGCGCACTTTTCATCATGAGTCATCCGGAAACCGCTTTTTTGTTGTTGACATGCGGATAAAGTACAACACAAGAGTAAGCCTACTCACACCCAACTCCCCTCTTTACCTGGATATTGCTGGAGCCGGGGAGGTGCTTGGAAGGTTGTTGTAAAGCTGTAAAAAAAAGTGATTTCCAATCCACGTTTGTTTTGTGTATCAGCTACATAATCTCAAATATCTTAATACTGAATACAAATCTTGTGAGCTTTTCTAAAAAGGTATTCAAAATTTATTGTCTATTCGCTCCTCTTAGAGACGGTTTCTGTTGAAGATACTTGTCGGATTCTTGGATCTATTGCTGTTTGGTGATATCCACCATCATATACTATACCAGTATACCTACTTCTGGCTTTTGTGATTTTGAAATTCTTATCCTGGTTATTGAACATCTCCACATCTTTCCTTGCTCTGTACTTTTACAGCCATTAAAGACCTTCTCAGCAAGTGTTAGAGTCTTTCCTTTATGGACTGGATTAGTATTTGTACAAAGGTAGAAGTGGATTGCATGTCTAATGATATCTCGCTGTACGACCATCGTTTTGTACGGTCTCATATCATAAAGCCCCCACCAGTCTGTTTTAAATAGAGGAATGTCGAACATTCATAGAATGATGAAAACATCATCAATGACAAGCCTTGATCGCTAAAATAAAGGAGATAGCTGACATGTACTTGATCTAAGTTTTTGATAATTGGTGCTTATGCTTGTTAGACATGTATAACTTATGTGCTTGGTAGCTCATGAGGAATGGCATGGACAATTTTTTAGTTTCTTTGGACAAGGCAGTGGATGTTTCAAAGAATTATTCCAATTACGTTGTTCTAATTAAATGAGGTCTTTTTTAGATAACGTGGACATGTTTTTTACTCTTTTTTGTGGCCACCTTCTTCGTTCAGACTTTCACAGAAGATTCTTTATTTATTTAGTTAATGGGGGGAATGAAACTAATTATCGAAAATGAGTCCCCATAGGCTAATTTTTTTCTTAGGATTGGATAAAAATCGCTACACGATAAAGTCACTGAATGTCTGAGCGGATTTTGCAAAGTCACTCTGCATCTTTAGCCTAAGGTCACCAAGTAATTCAGTTACCTTGCCATAAATCTGGAAAATAAACAGAGCCATGATATAAGCTTCAACTCCATGATGCTGGAGACTAATTAGTATCTCCAGACTCCAGTTGACCACTTGACGTTGGATTTGATGGTTGCCGTAATGTGTATCTATTGTTTTCTCAAAGCAGTGTACTACTCGTTACCTTGGAGGGCTCCTATCTTGTTGTGGTATTTTCTGTAATGCAATCGAGTAGAAGAATACCATGATGCCACTTATTCTCGGAAGTTGACTGTGTTGTTGTTGTGCTATGCTGAAAGTTTGATGAAATGTTTGAATCATCATAAATTGTTTTACTTGTGTCCTTCGCCTCCCTGACGTTTTTAAGCAGTGTTTGCACTTATCACTTATCCTTGAGCTAAAGATGGCATGTGGCATCTTTGCGCTGTAATACGTAGGGTGCATTATTATTTTAAGATGCATGTGCCTTTTCTGTATACTTTTGTAGAGCTTTTGTCGCCCCAGTGGATATTCAAGCATTTTCAAGTGAGTCCAAGAGTAAATTATTGGCTCGGTGCAAAGGGAAAACTGTTAAATACTTTGCTCAAGCTGTGAAGGAAATATGTGAGGCCTTTGAAGAGTTGCAAAAGCATGGGGACGCAGAAGGGGGTCTTTGTCATAAGGCTAATGTTAATGATGGGAAAATGAACGGATCTTATGCAGAGTCGACCAAAATTCTGAAATGTGGAGAACCTTGTAATGATGTACCTGAGAGCGCCTCTTTGTTGTGTAATGAGAAACAAACAGCTACTATAAAAGATTCTTCTGCTCATAGACATGAGAATATTAAACCAAAAAAGGAATCAAATAGTGTTTCTACAGGCCGTGTTCAAGCATTATTTTCAGTTCTGCCAAGTAAGGAAAAAACAACTTCACATGAGATTAAAACGGGTTCTGCCTGTCGCAAACGCGGTGCTGATACTAAGGATACATTAGTGTCACTAGAAGATTCAGGTCATCTTAAGGTTTCTGGTGGCGAGGAGAAGAAGTCAGCAACTAAAGAAAAGTCAAGGGATATAAAGGTTGGGGTGAAGAGAAAGGTTGAGGGTGTAAATTCTCATGCAAATGACGCCAAATCTGGTGGTTATTTTGGGGATGGGACACCTGGGAAATCTTCCAATGGCGGACCTGCTAAAAGATTGGCTTCAGATCTACGCAAGTTCGAGTTAAACGACCAAGCCAAGGCGTCAAAGAATCTGGTTAAATGCTCGAAGCTGTCAGCAGCTCCTAAAAGTTCTCCACAGATTTTGGTCACTAATGCTGAGGTACATGTGGATGGTGTGCATCCACGGCAGTTGAATGGCCAAGATTGCAATGATCAGTTGTCTGTTAAGAAGGCTAAACTTGTAGATGGTAAAAGTGATGTCTTGAAGGAATCAGTTTCTAAGAATGAAAAAAGTGACTTGGAGGCAGAGATGCTTGATGATGAAGATGTTCCACTTGTAGTAAAGCGTCGTCAGCATGCATTGGATGGAGGGTTTAATAACTGTAAAAGAAGTTTGGGTATAGCTGTGACAAATGATGTGCCGAAGAAAAGAAGGGCTGTTCAGTTGTGTGACGACGACGACGAAGATGAGCCTAAAACTCCACTTCATGGAAGTTCAATGAAGCCTGTTGCCGTTGTTAGTTCATCTGCATTAGTATCAGATTCTGTAGAGAAAACTGAGAATAATGAATCTTCTAATTGTAGTGGACAAGATTTGCATTTGGCTTTTCAAGATAGAGATGTCTCTCACATGGATTATCAACTATCTGCTAAGTCAGTTGGGGAGTCTTCTCTTGGTTCATCTCTGCCGTTGAAGGTTGATAGTTGTATTAATGCAAATGTGTCTCATAGCCCATTATTAAAAGCGTTAGATACGCGGGTGGTGAAGGAGAGTCTGACAGATGTGATTTCTCCTACGAATTCTCCTCAGGTTGTTTCTGCTGTTAATATGTCAGTTAACCAACAAAAGCTTAATAAATCTTCGACGAAGATGACCAATTCGGTTTCTCATACTAAGACTCAAGTTGTCCCTGGTAAAGATCCAACTTTTGCTTCTGGTGGATCAAACTCTTCTCAGACTAAAGTTCATGCACAAAAAAGTAGAAAACCTATTTCTGGGGAGAGGGCTCGAATTCCACCAAAAACAGGTGCGAAATTGCCTGAGGTATCTCTTTCTGTAGAGAACCCCAAAGAACTCGACTTCGAGTTCAGCGGAAGGTATACTTTAATCCGCTTCTATTTTTCTTTCTTGTACTTCTTGATTTTTAGATCTGTTTGATTTTGTAAGTTTCTCATCAAAAAATAACAGACTCGAAGATACTAGAGACAAATCTGGTTCTTTGGTGGAGTCAAAGCCATCAGATACTAGCAACTCTATAAAAGATTTGATTGCTCAGGCTAAAAGGCGACAAGCTCACATGCAAAATCTTCCGCCTGGCGGTGGGGATTCTGTAATAGCTCCTATTGCAGATCTTTTGGAGAAGAGTCCTAGCCCATCTACTTCAAGTCAGGCTTTTCGTGCTGGCGGGGTCAATGTGACACAACTTGATGCTCAGGGAAATGAGCCTCGAGGACGTATTGCCTCCCCATCTGTTTGCTCCCCGAGATTGACTTATGAAGAACCCGATGAAAAGGGATTTAATTCAGGAAATCCTTCAGCAGGAAGTACTCTTAGCGGCGGCACAGAAGCAGCTGTTGCACGTGATGCTTTCGAAGGGATGATTGAGACACTTTCAAGGACCAAGGAAAGTATTGGTCGTGCTACCCGTCTTGCAATTGATTGTGCCAAGTACGGGATCGCAAACGAGGTTAGTCTCTTATTACTATCTACTACGTCCTCCCATTTTATATGTTCTTCCATTTTCCGTATTAGGTGAAAAATATTTGCTGTTCTCATTTTTGTTCCTTCCTTGTTTGGCAACATTTTAATGGTAGTTACTTTAGTGTCTTGATGACCTTTACATATTTACATGTCCTGCCATCTGTAAACCAAATGTCGTAACTAAATCTGTTAACCTCTTACTCTGCTCACTTTTGTCAATTACTTCCCAATGACCCAAGTACCAAACCCCTCTAGTCACACCTATCAGTCAACCTCTCTCTCTGCCAACCACCAACCACCAACCACCAACCACCAACCACCAAAGACATGCTTTGCAGATCAAAACCTGTTGGTTTTTGTATTTGTTTATGCTAGAATGGATGGTATTTACGTCTTCTGTGTGTGTAGACTTGATTGGGGCTTTATAGTAAATTTTGGACTTGCAGTGGCACAATTTTTATAGTCGGCTTCTCATGTTTTGGAGGTAGAAGTGCAGTTTGTGATGTTCTGGCAATTCTAAATGGATACTTCATTATCTAGTATTGCCTATTTTTCTAAGGGTAGGCAGAGTTAAAGGCCAAAGGTCCAAGGACTGTACAGATACCCATTCCATAGAGTTCTTTGTATGCGGAAATTTTAATAGTTCTATACGGTTTGTTCCTCAAGAGAAGCATTTGCGTTTGGTAGGTTCCATCATTGTTCAAAGTGTTTCTTCACTTGTATTGGTGTTAGGGTTCGATTGGCATTGGATTAAGCTTTTTATTGTTACTATTGTGGCTGCTATCTAGTTATGTGATTATTAATACATGTTTTTTTGGCATTTCGACCTAATCTATAGGTTGTGGATCTGCTCATCCGTAAGCTGGAAAATGAGTCAAGCTTCCATCGTAGAGTAGATCTTTTTTTCCTGGTGGACTCCATCACCCAATGTTCACATGGTCAAAAAGGTGTGGTACAAATCACTAAAATTAGAGCTTGATGCTTGAGTAACCTATATGGCTACTACTAATAGACTAAACTGACCATCCATTTGTATTGGTCATGTAAAGGTGAATATGTCTGTATTATACTCCGTATGAGTTACATGACTTACAGTTCTGAGTGCGTTTTTCAGGTGTTGCGGGGGCTTCATATCTACCTATTATTCAAGCATCATTGCCCCGCCTTTTAGGTGCTGCTGCTCCACCTGGTCATAGTGCCCGGGAAAATAGGCGACAGTGCTTGAAGGTACATACTATGATATGAAGCTGTCGGTATATTTCATTATAAGCAATCTTATCAATTTGCTCAACCTTCAGGTTTTGCGGTTGTGGCTTGAGAGGAAGATTTTGCCAGAGTCAGTCCTTAGGCGCTTCATGGATGATATTGGAGGTTCAAACGATGCTTCAAGCAGCGGGATTTCCTTTAAACGTCCATCAAGAGTTGATCGTTCTGTGGATGATCCTATAAGAGGAATGGAGGGCATGCTTGTTGATGAGTATGGAAGGTTGGTTTTGTCACTCTCTTCCCTCTTCCCATCTGGCAGGCTGATATTTTTCCTCTTCATACTTAGATTAGATGTTCTATGACTTCTATCCCTTTGGTTAGAACATCTTGTGTGTTGTCTTCTTGTGCCTTGCTATATCTGGTGAGTGTCTTTGCTTTAGGATGGCACATCGCAACCAGGCATTTTGTACACGTATATAAAGTGACCGCGGATGTAGTTTGAGGTTCAGGTGCTATTGGTCTCATTTATGGTCAATGAGCAAGATTAAGCCACGACAATCGATCCCATGAACAAGATATCTGATACGGAATACCATGATCTCAAGGGTTTTGTTTTTTCTAGCTAAAAACTTCTGGTCCCGTTTTTTACTAGTAAAAATAGTTTGAGGAATGGTGTCATAAATTACACAATCAAATGTTAAAAGTAAAACCTTGTGTAGTTTGCTTAGACTAATCCTTTGTTTGATGTAAAGCATTGGAGACTTGGAGGGAAAAGGAGAGAACAATTCCCCTTTTTCGGATAGAAAGTTGGATTGGAGAGAATGGTGGGCGTGGGAAACGATGAGTTTTCCCTTCTACAAGTCTAATTAAAATCCCTCTAACGTAGGAATGTTTTGGGGGAAAAACATTAAGGCTCCACTCTTGACTCTTCCTTCCCTACCCCTCGGTACCTCCCCTTCCCCTCCATTCCCATCTATCCCCTTTGCTTGGACTATTTTATCCATACGAAGGGCAAGAGGATCGTTATTCTTTACTCTGTAGAGCTATCTAGGTGGATGACTACCTGAGTATTACAAACTTTATTTGCGAGGAACTCACAACAGTGAAAATGTACGAATGGTATTAAATCACAGTATTATCTGATGAAGGCAATGGTGATGTCGCAGAAATGTACTATGCTGGGATGCATGGTGCTGTGGTGCGCCTTGCTTTTCAATCAGTCATACGGACTCATACCGGTCGTTCTTCCATCACCTCAAACAGTAGTGATAGCCAACCATCGTTTGTAGGCCAAGTATCGTCTTAGCTATCTAATATTGGGCGTTTCAGTGAAATGGCGCCTTTCTTTCGTAGCCTTTACGTATCAGATGGCAATATGAATTTTTTTTTACGTATTAGTTGATATTTGATTTCACTGCCTTTGTTCCTATTTCAGCGTAGATTTCAATTATCTTCTTCATCTATTTTAAGTTGTGGGATTGAGTGTGAATCTCTTACTTTTTAGTTGATATATGAATCTCTTACTGCCTTTGTTCCTATTTCAGCGTATCCTTGCTACTATTACTAAGATATCAGTTTACTGCGGAAGGGCTGTTTTGACCGATAACATTTCTACTTTGGATGCAGTAATGCTACCTTCAATTTGCCTGGATTTTTAACTACTCATGGATTTATTGATGACGAGGAAGATGAGGATGATGCTCCACATACCCCTCATAATCAATCTGAAGCTTCACCTCTGCTACAGCCATGCACGAGTGCTTCAGTTAGGCCAGAAATAGGGAGCGTTACACCAAATGATAGGCGTCACCATATATTAGAGGATGTGGATGGTGAGCTTGAAATGGAGGATGCAACTGGGCACCCAAAGGATGGAACTTTTTCTTCCTCTGATTTTTCTAATAAAGGTGAACGAGAAGGTCAATTGGATACTGAACTGGACCCCTCTACTAATAATATTGTTGAGTCTCCTACACTTGATGGTTCTCCTCCACTGCCTCTTGAATCTCCTCCTCCACTCCCCCCTCTACCCTCTTCACCTCCCCCACCACCACCACCACCATCATCGCC
>JAGPOY010003139.1:0-13597 GCA_018983105.1 Silene uniflora
TGCTAACCACGTTCCTTGCTTTTCATTTTCCCCTATTTTCTCAATCTAGGTTTAAATTTGGAGATTGTTGTTATTAAATTTGGGGGTTCTAATCAAACCAATCGTTATTATGATTACTATTGTTATTGTTATTAGATTTTGGGGTTTTAAATTTTAAGATTGTTGATTTTTCGGAAGCTGGGGTTTGTTTGATTGGAGGGTAATTTTCGGAAACGAATAGCTGAGTTGTTATTCCCACTTTGTAGGTTTGTAGTTTATAAGACGTGTTAATTTTAACGTTAAGACATTGATATTAGTTGTCCTTTTACTACTTTATGGCCTTTCATTGACCAAAGTGTAGATGTTGGTTATAATGTTCTTTAAATTTCCTTTATTTTGATATGTATATTGATTTTTGTTTGCCGTGTCCCGTGTCCTAAAAATTTCGTAGTGCCGTGTCGCGTGTCCGTGTCGTGTCCGTTTTCGTGCAACCTAGATAACCGTTGTAGAATATAACGAAGGCCACCCCGAAAAAAAGCTGTTAGTTGGGATGGATTTATACCTCCGTTGTAAATACAACTGATGTAAACAAGAATTTGTGATTTACTTTTCGTTAATTTTGTCAAGTAGACGTTAACCGTGATAGTGCATGTCACTCTAATTTACAATTCACAAATACTTTTTTTTTGGTGACCCAAGGAACACCCGAACACCCTGCAAGCCCGGGACTAGGTAAGCCATCAAGGTTTGACCTTGATGGCACGTAATACTGCAGCACTCCCGTGTAGGGGGTCGAACCCGGGACCTCTCAATTCCTTGCCACATTGCAAGGCTCCACTACATTCAAGCCACTTTGCTAATTCACAAAATACTTGTGTAGAGATGTGTAGAGACGGTTTTACACAAATGGTATCCGCTAAAGTGCTTTTTCTACGCAAGAATTTGTGCTCATTCTTTAGCTTTGCTAATCTAAAATACGCGAGATTTTTAGAAATGGTGCAAATCCAAAGAATGAGTGAAAAGACTTTTGTTAATTTATTTTCAAGAGGCTAGAATTTGATACGGCCTCCGATTCTGTAGAATTACTTAATTTACATGTGCACATATGCTTAGGAATCTTTATACTTTCTCCATTCCGATTAAATTAAATCAAATGTATAGAATTGATTGAAATGAGCTATAATAAGTATATTTAATTTTGACGCAACAAATTAGAACATGCTCAAAATAGAAATGAAAAAATTTCAAGGATTGGCCGAAAGTAGAAATGGGCAATTCCTAAGAATACTGACAATTTAAGTATGATTTAATGCAGACATGTCCGAATCCGCTACAACACAATCCCTCATACTCTGTAGTCAAGTAAACTTCTTAATTTCCTACTACATTGTCCACAGTCACATACGTTATTTAGTTGATGTTAATAACTTTTTTTAACTAGCATTTTTTTTTTGTCTACAGGCAACACTTCGTCAACGTTGACGACTCCGTCGCTCAGATGGTAATATATCTATTCTTGTTTCCCCACTATGCCGACAGAAACCCTTTTAATCTAGTTGAAGCCACTAACATAATGGAGTATTAAAACTACTTCTACCGCAATTTATATTGCATCTGTATGATTTTGGTCATGGGCATAGCTTAATAGCTTAACAGGTAAAGATATAATGTAGTTTTGAAAATCAATAATTTTCATATCGTTTTCTTAGGAAAGTTGCAACTATTGTAGATTGTGAGAATATATCGGTGAAAGTTGACGTTGACTTATATGAGGGCAATATAAATGGCACATATAAACAGCCAAACCGATTCTGATAGAAAGGATTCAGTTGTAATTTGAGTACTGTATGGTTTAGCATTTTATTTGTACCGTTCTGCAGATTGTTGTTCATAAAGATAGTCCAAGAGGAAGACATTTTAGACGTGCTGGACCTCGACAGAGGGTAATAACACTGCTGAACCTTTCTAAATTATTACTTTTGATTCAATATTTATAAAATTAAGAGTATGTTCGGTGATGTATCCGTTATTTGTATAATTTATCGTCCCACAGGTTTACTTTGAATCAGATGAAGTCCAAGCCTGTATAGTGACATGTGGTGGACTATGTCCAGGTTTAAACACGGTTATAAGAGAGCTCGTGTGTGGTTTGTATTTCATGTATGGCGTCACTACAGTACTTGGTATCAATGTAAGTTTTATGTTTTAGTTCACATTGGCCATGTACTGCTTGAAGGCTTTAATTATTACTCCCTCTGTCCCAATCATTTCTTTACCTTCTATATATTTTTTGTGAGGAGTATTCTAATAAAAGGTAAACAAATGATTGGGACTTAGGGAGTACTTTTATAGCAATAGTTGTATCTTGTTGTATAAAGATCATATTTACTTGGCTAAGTATGATGCAATTCATTGTCTTTTACGCATTTAGGGAGGGTACAGAGGTTTTTATGCTCGGAATACCATTTCATTAACTCCTAAATCTGTCGATGACATCCATAAACGTGGCGGCACAATCATTGATACTTCACGAGGAGGGCATGATACCTCAAAGATAGTTGATAGCATACAGGATCGCGGAATAAATCAGGTGAACTTTATAAAGTTTCAAGTACTCCCAAGATTTGTTGCGGCATAGTAATTTTGAATTCGTAGACGATGTGATAATTAATTGCTTTTGAGTCTTAGGTATATATAATAGGAGGAGATGGTACTCAAAAAGGCGCATCAGTCATTTTTGAGGTATTTATTTTTGTCTCTCGTTCCAAGGTTGGCCTAGTTATAGAATTTCGAGTTATTCATATCACACCAAATTTTGCAGGAAACTCGGAGACGAGGTCTAAAAGTCGCAGTTGTTGGGATCCCCAAGACCATTGACAACGATATCCCGGTACATGTCCTGCTTTTAAAATAAACTTTCTCACTTTACCTTTCTTGTTCTATCCTACAAGGCTACAATGTTTGATAATCTTTCAGGTCATAGATAGATCCTTTGGTTTCGACACAGCAGTGGAGGAGGCACAAAGAGCAATTAATGCGGCCCATGTAGAAGCAGAGAGCGTTGAGAATGGTATCGGTGTCGTCAAATTAATGGGACGCGACAGTGGTGAGTCTTTCAATACCCTATTTACAGTGATAAAAATACATGCTAGTGTGTTTTAAACTTCGTATGTATGTTCTGAATCGCCATTTATCTCTCTATTTCTGGATGAAGTGAATGAAAAAAAACAGCCCTATTATTCTATTGACCCATACCTTATCTTTTGAATGCCATAGCACTAAAAGTGGCATCTACACGCCTTGAGTTTGTATGCAAGCGGTGAAACCGCTCTTTGTGTTCTCTAATTGACTTTCAGAATGCCTACCCCCAAAAGTGCGAACACACTTATATGAGACGGTCTTACCCTTACATGCATGGCAAATCAATTACGCATACAAACAAATGAGGATTATACACGAGTGTTTGAGCTGGTGTCAATTGTGAGACTTTATCATGCAAGACTCACTGACTGCTGATGCTGATTCTTGACCTGAAGTTCTCCATTAATCTTGAAGCACCTTAAAGTTGCCCTTTTGAGTATTTCAAGATGGTGTTCTGTTGACTATTGTTTCTATTTGGCTTAGTCACCCCCATCAGGCGTCAGCTACCCTTTTGAGTTATAATTTGGTTTTACCAATCCATGCAGGTTTTATAGCTTTGTATGCAACTCTGGCCAGTCGGGATGTCGACTGTTGCTTGATCCCAGAATCTCATTTCTATCTTGAAGGACCTGGTGGGCTCTATGAATACATAGAGAAGAGGCTTAAAGAGAATGGACACATGGTCATTGTAGTAGCTGAGGGTGCTGGACAAGACCTTCTTTCTGAAAGCATGCGTGATATGCGTGAAAAAGATGCCTCAGGGAACAAGCTGCTTCAAGATGTTGGCCATTGGATATCACATAAAATTAAGGTGTGCATTTATTCGTCATTTGACCGTATGAAGCTCTGTGGACTCACAACTAATGTGAAAATATCTTTGAGCGTGAGCGAGACAATTAATAAGAGGCTTGTTTTAAATGTATAATGGGTAGTAAGAGAGTAAATGAACCAGTCTCATGTAAAAGTACTGCCTGAGATCGTCTCGTTTGAGAATTTGTGTACTTGCCAGTCCCCTTTTACTATGTCGTTCTCTCTTGCAATGTTTTGCACTGTCTCTATGACTGGAATTGGTTTGTTATATTACTCATCATTTTTCACTCAACTAAGGTATGAATATGACATAGAAACATACATGCTGTTTGACAGGATTATTTCAACCGGAAAATGTGGACGATAACTCTCAAGTACATTGGTCTGTCCTCTTAACATTCTTTCTGAAAATTGGCGAGGGTATCCAGTTTTGACTAATTAATGATCATTTTTCGTTTCGACAGATCCAACATACATGATTCGTGCTATTCCCGCCAATGCATCAGATAATGTCTACTGTACCCTGCTTGCACATAGTGCAATTCACGGTGCAATGGCAGGATATACAGGATTCACAGTGGGGCCAGTTAATGGTAGACATGCTTACATTCCATTTCAGGTAATCCTATCTTTTTCACTTAATTCTGCTTTCTGTTGTGCGTAACATGGGTGACAGAGTTCCATATAATCATTTCTATCCTGCTCTCAAGTCTCAATGTGACTAGTTGCCTAGTCGGTAGTCCTCCTTGCAGATGTTTAGGATTAAATATGCAAGAACCGCGCTAATGTGGTATCGAGGGTGATTAGTGACCAGTAGATTTAAAGTATCATAAATGTTGGAATGTTGGATGTCTAGATTCAGTTTGCTGTTTGCATGAGACCCTTGTGTTTTACCTGTGCAATGTGAGCATGGTTTCGAACATGTTACAAATATGGAAATTGTTGTTTGTCACTGAGAATATAAGTTGCTGTTGCTAAGCTGTGTTAGTGTGTTACCAAGGGGTACAGTGTAGACCTGGTAAACGGTACACCTTGTCAATGGTTCATAGGGTTAGGTTATTTCATCTGGGGTGAGCTGCTATCGAGTCATCTAGTGTACCATTCCGTTTCAGTTTGGGTCTCAAGTCGGTGGTTACAGGTGAGTTAAACATATACTATCATTTGGCCTGGGCCTACCAATACTTTGTTTGAAATTGGTCATTAGGGTAAGCATCGTTTTCTGTTCGGGCCCATTCTCTCTGCCTCCTGTTATTCTTTTCGGGATCTGGATCACGTCAGACACCAGGTCTACCCAGGGAAACTGGGGAAGTAATGTTATTGTCTTGGTACCGAATTTTAATTTAATTTTATTTGTGGGCAGCGAATTAACGAGAGGCAGAATAAGGTTGTGATAACCGACAGAATGTGGGCAAGGCTCCTGTCGTCAACCAACCAGCCGAGTTTCTTGGATGCTAAGACGATAGAAGGGCTGAAGAAATTGGAAGAGGCGGGGCAGTCACAGTTGTTAGAGTGGGAGAACCATACGGAGACGAAAGACAGAGCACCATCAGAATCCTACAGAGCTTAAAATGAAGATACCTTTCCATGAGAAATGTATAGTTAGAGCTTCTTCTATGTTTTCAGGATTACATTTGTTACTTTATATGTTTTCAACTCTCTTTTGTTTTGCTTCGGAATTCAGAAAATCCGCTATTTCTTAGTCTCCAGCGTCTTTGTTTTAACAATACAAGTTGGAATGATACGGTCATACGGATGATTCCAGGTTGAAGATTACATTGAGAATGAATAACTAACTGATTGACAGTCTCATCACTTTTTATTACCTCAGAACAAAAATAGTGATATTATGTCCGCTCTCGTTTTTATTATCTCCCTTTTTATTTTAGAGGATTTAAGAGAAAGGAAACTACCTACTTGATCCTAAACTAAAGAGAGTTGAGGCGATGTTATTAGTATAAAGATGGTGATAGTTGCTGTAATTATCAAGAGCAATACTGGATAGTTAAAACATTAAACTTAAGATCGAGTTGAGGACGGTCTTAAGCCTGACTCGCTAAATGCGACTAAAAGCGAGAATGGTGGTTTTGTTGCTAAACATTTGGTAGAGACGAATTTTGTGGGCGATTGATCACTTATTATGATTTTGAAAGGCAACTGCCCATAAATTGTGTTGGGTGGGTACCTGATCCCATCTCGTTTTTGGTCCTGCCTTGATGGCTTGATCATGTAACAATTAGGTGGCACGCACGTCGGCACGTGGGAGGTATACATTTGCACGTGTATAACCAATCAAACATTAGATCTATGTTTCCTAATCAAAATTCAGTATTCAATCTTGATCACTTTGTTAATTGCCATTCTTAGGATGATTCATTCCTTTTGTTAATGTCATTAACGTGAATCCAATCAAAAGATAATGATACGGTGTCACCGGGTGGCGCCCAATCTCGGCACCACCCTTTCATATGCACTCTTTATAATTGGAGTCTCCTTTTATTACATGTGATGCACCCATTATTATTAAGGTCCTCACTTATTGCATGCGAGAGGGTGAAGTTGAGATTGGATACTGCCGGGTGACACTAACTCATTTTCCTTTAATCAAATGTAATCAAATCTAGGTTATCGACTTTGCTTACTCCTTGCAAATCACAAACTAGTTAACAAACCCGATTACTTAATTCATTGACATCTATTTGGTTGATAAATATCAGATATTAGGCCTCGTTTGGTTGCCTTCTCAATTCCTGGAATTTCTAAAATCCCATGAATTGAGTTTTTTGAGTCTTGTTTGGTTACCCAAAAAAATGTGAAATGGGGGAGTTTACAATTCCAAGGGAGTTTTCAACTCCTACATGATGTAGGGGTTTGATTACCCACCCCCACTTAGGTAATTGGAAATTCCTCCATCCATTTCCCTTCAAATTTACCTATTTACCCTTATAAATTAAGTATTGCTAATATTATGGAGGGTATATTTGTATTTATAAATTAAAATCATGTGAATTGAAATAGTGTAACCAAACTATACATAGGAGTTTAATTCATGAGAAAAAAAACACTCCCGCAAGGCAACCAAACACGTTTTTATCAATTCATGTGAATTGCATGTGGGAGTTGGATTCCAATGAGTTGCAAATTAACACAGGAATTCAACATCCGCATGAACCAAACGATGCCTTAGTATAACCTACTCCCTCCATTCAACTCCACAAGGCCATTATCTATTTTTGACACTATTCACGAGTGAGCCTTTACTATCAATTTTCTCTCAATCCGTAAGTGAAAATATATTCATGTGGGATCTTATTTGATTCGTCTTTACGAGTACATTAAAAATATCTAACTTTTATAATTTTCGCAAATACGTAGCTAACGGTATTTACCGCGCAAAACGGGCGTTGACAAACGTGAAAAAAGAAAAGGGCCTTATGGAGTTGAATGAAGGGAGTATTTTTTAAATGTGTAATGTATAGGTCACCCCTTCATACGATAATATTCTTCAAATTTCATAAATACGATATATTTTTTGGAGCAACTAAGACCATACGTCCGTTCAATAGGTATGCTTCATTAATTATGTACTCTATTCGACAAAAAAGAGTTCGAGTGGTATATCTTATTCCAATTATCGAGTTAGGGGTTTAATTCTTACTTGTGACATAAGTGCGCTCAATTTCAGAAAAATTTACGTCTCTCTAATTTTTACTGAAATTAAAATATCTACGGAGTATAAATTAGGCATCTCAAAATCTCGACACCAATTCATTAAAAAATTGAAAGATCTAATACCAGTCATTGTTACATATAGAAACAAGTGTACAACGGTATATGATACTAGTTCTACGGTTCTACCCTCTTTGTCATTTTTATGGTGCATTGTTTTCCAACTTGGAATAAGTATCAACTTCTCTTATCTTTCATCCTATGCCTTTCACATCCAACTTCTTTTGCCGCCCTTTTCCTATTTCTAATCACTCTTTTCTAACTTCATTTTTGAACTAATCTTACATTTTTTAATTTTTTAAAATAAATAATACTCCTATTAATAACTAGTCATACTTCTTTGCTTCTATTAATTCCATTTACAAACAAATATCATACCAGCACTATTTACCCCGAATTCACCCGATATAACTGAAAAAAAATCGTCTATTAACTAACAGTATAATTTAAAAAAAAAAAAAAAAAACTCATCTATTTAATTAATAATACCATCATTAAAGGTTAGCCTCTTGATAATTTTATCATATTAGGATAACTCATATGAAAACCTGTTTTGTCAAAAATTCTCAAATGAGATTATCTTACCCAACCAACCTAACGGAATTATAGTACTCCTTATATGTGTTGCTGGAAAGGCTGATAAATTATTACGATATCAGTACATATCATACAACAATTTTACAGCAGACCGATATTTGTCTTTTGTTACAACATATTCCTGGCCTTTAAAGAAGACAAACACCATAACAAAAAGTCATTACATACATAAATGACCTGTACTTAACGAAAACAAGGTCAAATTAATAAACAATGACGATGCAAAGATGTAGAAGTATGTACAGTAAATAAACAATTTGTGATTTAAATAAAGAAGACAAATGATAGAGACATAAAGTTTAGAATTAAAATCAGAAACACGAGTGCAACGCTCATACGTTTACTAATGTGCTCGCTCTTTCATCTCCATTAATCTTATAAACCTTTTTAATACGTTTTTCCAAGGTATCATCTTTTACATTTTTATTCTTCTTCTTCTTCTTCTTCTTCATAATCTACAACATTCAATTTTGCCCTTTTTTTTCTTCTAATATAATCTCAAAAGGGTAATAAATATTATTATTAATATTAATAGTTTCAAAAGTTTGTAATTTTGGACATTTTGATGATCTTCAAGTTTTCTTAATAAGGTATGGTGAACCCTTCTTTGATTTAATGTCAACATATATGTTTTTAGCATATTTAACATTACATAAATGTCTTTTTATGTTAATGCACACAATTTCACGGCTGCATACATCCGACCCCCTTACCTAGCAATTTGCAGGAGCCATTGAGGCATTCGGGTAACAGGGTAATCTTGTTGTTGTATTTAACACAATTTGACATAGGATTTGTTGTTTTTAAGCCATATTTGATCATTCTTAGCTAAAATTTCATAAATAAATTTATGATTTTGATCAATCATGAATTGAGCATTTTAATTAATTTTTTTGTTTCTATGTTTGTGTAGGTTATACATGGAGGATGATGATGAAGAGGACACATGATCTCTGTTTTTCACCTGTTCATCTTAATTCTCTTATTTTCCTATTTTTTATTACCACCTGAGTTTTATGGTTAGAGATATTATAAATTAGGTAAAAAAAACTTGATAAAAAATTGTCAAGATGATGATGATGATGATAAAAGAAAAAAGAGATGTTAAACCACTTTTGGTGAAATTTGGAGTTGCTTTGGCTTTATCTTTTGCTGGATTCCTCTATGTTCGAATTCGAACTAAACGTATTAAGCCATCTAATCCCCCTCCTAATTCAGGTTTCCTTCTAATTTTCTTTATTACTCCCTATTTTGTTTCAAAGTATACAACTGCTAGTCCTATATAAATCCCACATCAACCCCCCATTTGATCGATGTGGGACTCATGTCCCATACAATGCAATGGGATCTGTCCTGTAACATTCGTCCCTCCTTCAGGACCAACGTCCTCGTTGGGTCACGGCTACGTTGGGTCACGGCTGGCTTTTTCCAGGCCACCCACTCCTTTGTCCTGTATCAATGGTATCAGAGCCGACCTCGGGATCTGATACCATGATATATGAACCATCTCAACCAAAACCTTAAGGTGATGGTTGAGACCCAACTATTATAAATATTCCTATTAATAGCTTCTATCTTAATGAAAGATCTCTAATGAATTAATGTGGGATTGAATTTTGGATTAATTGTGATTCTTGAAATGTTTTTGTATGTAGACTCTAAAAAGAAGGTGGATCATGGAGCAAGACTAAGGGTTAAGGATGATTGTCAGCTTGATATTGATTCAACTGATTCATATGTAAGTTTGACTTCGCGGGATTTATTTGGAAATGCTTACTTTCTCTTACAGCTCATGTTATTGTTAAAAGAACAACAGATGTCACCTAGTTTAGCTGTTGCGGACATTTTCCTGAATTACAGCAGCATCTAGTTTAACTGTTGCGGACATTCTCCTAAAATAACAGCAGATGTCATGTAGTTGCAAAACCATATTGGGGACATTCTCCTAAATTACTGTTTTTTTTTTTTTGTAATTCTGATGAATCGCTTAATCGTTTCAGATTGAGCATATTTCAACTGTTTCTCCTGATAGTTCCTTTTCATTTTGTTCAACTGTTAAGGATAAACCATGCATTCGGGTCCGACCTAATACTTCATCAATTCCGGCATCTCCTAAGGGTAGATTTATTAGTGGAGATAAAGATGGGTTCTTGTTGCCTGAATTTGATCAACTAGTCAGTGATCTAAATGCTACAACGACGTCTAAGACAAATCACGACGGTTTTATGATTGACAAGGACTTACCTAAGACTATATACGATGTAGAAAAAGACGACCATGAACATGAGATTGAAAACTTGAAAAGAAGGGTAAGGTATCTTCGAGAAAGGGAAAGAAAACTCGAGGTTCAATTACTCGAGTATTATGGGCTCAAAGAGCAAGAAAAGGCAATGATGGAGTTGCAAAACCGGGTCAAGATTAATAACATTGAGGCCAAGCTGTTCTCAATGAAGATTGAATCTTTGGAGACGGAGAACAAGAGATTAGCGACCCAAGTTGGAGATTACTCCAAAGTTGTTTCAGAGTTAGAAGATGCAAAGGTCAAAATCAAGCTGCTTAAGAGGAAGATTAGGCACGAAGCCCAACACAACAAAGAACAGATATTGGAGCTTACACACAGAGTAACTAGATTGGGAGACCAAGAGCATGAGGCTTGTACTAGTGCTTCTGATAGTCTCTATGAGGTGCATAATGTGACGGATTTGGAGAGGGAAGCCGAGGAATTGAGGATGTCTAACGAGAAATTGCACCTAGAGATTGCTGAATTAGGTCGGAAATTGGAAGCTACTCAATTTCTTGCAAATTCTCTTTTAGTTGATCCAGAGGTGAACTCTTCCACTCTTTACTAGTTTGATTTTTTTACTTTTCTGTGTTAACCACGAGGTAGACTAGTTTTGTCAGGCGACAGGCCTATCAGTAGCCGAGTACGCCCATGTTAATCACGAGGTGTAGTGTTTGATTTCTCGACTTGTGTGATCATATGCAGAAAGAGGAGCTAAACAAAGAGCTTCTAAGTTTGAGGGAGGAAAACGAGAAGTTGACAAAAGAGGCCGAGAGATTACAATTAGACCGGTGTGCTGACGCTGAGGAACTAGTCTATCTCCGCTGGATAAACGCTTGTTTGAGATATGAGTTACGAAACTACCAGCCACCGCCTGGTAAAACTGTTGCAAGGGACTTAAGCAAGTGCTTAAGCCCCACGTCTGAAAAGAAAGCCAAGCAACTAATCCTCGAGTATGCTAATAGCGAAGAGGGGGACAACAAAGAACCAAGTGTCGTCGACTTTGACTTTGAAACCTGGCCATCCTCACAACCCTCTTATCTTACCGACAGCACAGAGAACTCGCCTCGTCATAACTCTGACAGCAAACATGGTTCCCACCACCACCACCATACGAAACTCAGGATTTTTACTAAGCTAAGGAGGCTAATTATGGGAAAACATGGTTCCCACCACCATAACCATAGTGGCCGAGTCTCACCCATTTATCGTTCATTCTCAGTGGACGATATTGGAAAAAGAAGATCCTCATCCGAGTCTCCTCGTGATCAGTCATGCTATGAAGGACCTGATGGAAGTCCTAAGCTGACATCATCATCGCAAAACTCCAACCATTCTTCACTTGATTACCAACCATTATCGCGTTTGGATGAAGAAGATTCAAAAGAGATTGAAAAATCTAGTACTGTAAGCGACGCCAGGTCAGATAATGACCCAACGTCAGAACTGGCCAAGTATGCTGAAGTCTTGAGAGACTCGAGAACGTTACCAAGGTCATTGCATAAGAAGTCTGCATCATATAGTCCTGGTTATTAAGACTAAATAACCCATTTACATTGGTCGATCCATGCGGTTCTGAAACTTGGCCTTGTTGTGTATACATGCTCAAGTCTTAACTTGGTTCTCACTAAATCCTCAGATATTTTTATGTTGAGGATTATGCAGAATCAGTCTTTGTGTATCATATAGAAAGAACCGAAAAAACACAAATGGTTTGCAGAGGCGAGACTTAATGTAGCACGATAAAATTGACGTCTGTAAATCGCACGGGGTACTGTGGTTTTCAGTGTTTGAAGGCTGAAGCTTACGAAGTGCCTGAAATTGAATAATGTTGTAATGCTTGGAAATTCATTTCAGATTATAGCTACTGTTTGCGGCCTAGTATCGTGAATATGTACTTGTATTCGGAACTCGTTCAGTATTACATTACTTCCATAAACTGGTAGAAAACATTGATTAATTCACACAAATCATGCACTAAAAAGTACTTATACACTTTGACACATTAACGACGATACATATAGTTCTGTATAGAGATAGATACTGAACTCTTTGGTACAAGAACTTGGAACTTTGAGATTTCGAGCATATATATGGTATGGTATAGTATGAGAAACATAGATGAGAATGAAAGCGGGCTGAAATAGACTAAGTGACGAGGCCAATTCCTGCTCCGAGGAGGGAATCAGCCAGAACTTGATTAGCAGCTTCCGAAGGATGGACACTGTCCCAAAACACATACTGTGTAGCATTACTGCAAGTTCCTATTGATTTCGGATTACATAGAAATGATGTTGTTTCTAATGTTCCTGTTCCACAGCACCCTCTTCCGGCCTCAGCAAATCCTGCACACACACCCCGGTTTACAATGTTACTTCTGGGTCGTCTCATAAGATAAGACGGACTCATGCAAGAATAATTCTTTGTTACCTGAATTAGAGGGAGATTGGATAAGATCATAGAGGGGTTGGTAAATGTCAAAAACAGCAATCTTAAGGCCAGGGAGTTGTTTAGAAAGTTGCGTGGTGGCCGAGTTGATTTTTTTATTGAATCCCTTGGCATCCGAATTAATATTGGAAACACACCCGCTTTGGTGAAATCCAAATATAGTTTTTGCTAACGGTAGGCAACCAAGTGGAGGAAGCGAAGTCACTCCAATTCTTCTTGCTCCTTGTCCATACAAAGTCTGCATGATTTTGGAGTCAGAAACGCGAAAAATAAAAGGCCTAGGCCGGGAAGGCGAAGTTAGTAGAAATTAAATTGAATTACCTGAATGGTGTTGGAGAAAATACCAACAAGAATAGAAGAGTATTGATCAGGGGAGTAAAGTTTGTAGAGGAAAGGGTTAACATAGTAATTCTGTAAAAAGTCACTGCTGCCGAAACCAACTACATACAAAGCATCCTTGATGATTGAACTTGCTTTGCTACTTCCTGCAACCTTTGCTAATTTACCTTGATACTCCTTAAAATATTCCAATTGCTGTGATAATGGTATTGCATGCTGCACCAATTTATCATCGAAATTTAATTAATACGGAGTATTATGTTTAATGGCTCCCGC
>JAGPOY010003140.1:0-13595 GCA_018983105.1 Silene uniflora
TCAGAAATCACAACATATCATCATTTGGTATTTACTCCCTTATCTCTCCTAAGTTACACTTATCTCTAAGTCACTAACTTGAGCGTCGGAGTGAGTTCGCACGGCCCCAAGCCGTGCCCTCCGTTTGTTCATCTTGCAGGAAGATACAAGGGTTGGTAGCTTCCATCCGACATCTTACGAGCTTACGTGTACAACAAACTTGCTCCCATAATTACCACCGTAATTACACCCGGAACAATTACATGTACAACGTCACTTATTAGTAATATCGAGTTTCAGTACCATTATACTCGCATAGAGGATTAGAGGGTAGAATGGATCACAAGGGAAAATATGATGTTGACGAGATTCGAAATCATGTGCTGATTACAACCCTTGATTTTACAAGCTATGTTAGCTGATATCCGCATGATTTTACCAGTTATGCTAGCTGACATCTTCCATTTATCTTATGTCAAAACCTAAGGTTTCGAAACGATTTTAGAAAAATTTCAAACACAAATTTAATTTTATACCTTGGTAAATTGCATTCATTAGGTTGCCATCTCCAAAATTGATACAAATCATCTGGTCTACCATTCCTTAGACAAGCAACTTGCTTAACCAAATAAGGGCAACTTTGTTCACTATAAAGTGGGTGTGACACATTATCAAAAACCCATTTCCCTTCAAATACATTACAATCTTCAATATCTTCATAATTATCATTACTATCATCTTCATTTTCAAAAACATTAACAATGTAGCTATGAAATCTACTCCCTTCCAACCAATTCCGCCATCGAAAAATACTAATTCTCTTGTTGTTCTTCAAGTTGTCAAAAACTAGCCTAGATGTACCTAGGATGAGCAAAGTTGCCAATGCAATTGGTAATATGGACTTGTATTTACGATTTCGAAATCGTTGCATGGTTGTTTTTGTATGATGATTTGGTGTTTGGAGTGAAGGATTGTGAATATATGAAGGATTATTTTGTTTGAATTTATGAATTTTGGGATGATTTTGATGGTGTTGGTTTCAAAGTTACGTTAGTTCATTGTCATAATTTACAAACTTAAGATTTAAGCATTGTTGGAAGTATTCCATGCAACCAACGTTTGGTGACGTTGTAGGTTGCTTAGTTAGTGTCTCTTCAAAAACAAAGGGAGTTTATAATTGTAAAACATTTAAGAGATTAATTATGGAGTATTAAAACTATATAAGCCTCCGTCTCATTCATTTGTTTACCTTTGTTATTATTTATAAATAATATTTTAGTCAAGTTAAAGAATAAACTAAAAGGTGGTGTTGTCTAATGTCACAAGACTTAATGTAAACGGCCTGAGTTCAATCATATGTCTCTTCATCGACTATGAGTCCATGACAGATAGAATATTCAGTGGCGGACGCAGGATTTTCTTTCAAGGGGGGCACAAAAAAATTTTTGGCTCGGTTATTCTAACAAAATTATCTCTTTTTTCACGAAGTTGTTTTTTTAGCGCTATATTAATGAATAATGTTATATAATATCTTGGTTCCATAGTGCTCTATTGACTGTCATGGGTTAATATTGCTAGAATACGGCAAATATAGCTTGATAAACTTCAAAAATTCGATAACTAAACTAAACAATGATTTCATGGTCGATATTTAAACTCATAAATGCTTGATTAGTCATTTGTAAATAAATAGATTTTCGTAAATAAAATACATAACCAACGAAAACAAAATAACACCCTTATAGTTATATTAAGTATATAACCGCAAACAAGCTATAAGTCATCACTTAAAACACGATATGATGAACCTTGAATATGGGGTTTATAAAACTTGTACTTTTTCTTTTACCCAAAACTAACATTTGTCAAAGCGGTCTAATGTTACAACTTTGATTGAAACAACGGTGGTTCGAATCCTTCCGCCATTATAAAATAATTTAGTTTTACAGCCTCTTTAATGCAAGAGCCAAGTTATTTTACACAAAAAAATGGGCTCAGTGGGAATCGAGCACGGGTTCCCACAGAAGTGGACACCAATCTTACCATTGTGCCGAGCGCCAACTTATGATATAACTGGTAATGTCTTATACTTAACATTAATTTTCTGAAACTCATGGTGGGCACGTGCCCCCCCGGCCCCCCTAGATCCGCCCCTGAGTATATTTATCATAAATATAACTCCCTCCTACCCATAACTAATGTCCCATTTGCCAATTTTGTTTACCCACACAAATGTCTCATTTGCCATATTTATGACTCTTCTACCCTTTGCTTTTTTCATTATTAACAACTCAACCCACTCTTACCCATTACTTTTCATTATTTAACTCACCTTTTTCTTACCCCTAAACAATACTTTTCATTATTTAACTATATTCCTTAATTCTCGTGCCCCTACCCAAATGAGACATTAGTTATGGGTAGGAGGGAGTACTTTTTTAAAAGATAAGTTGTAAGGTATTATCTAACCAGTAAGCACTCATGTTTGACCTGCTCGCGAGCTTTTCGAGTGAACTAACATTAATCCAACTCGATTCGTTAGGTATTGAAATCTAGCTTCAATCGGGGCGACAGCTCCAACTGTTCACAAGCTACGTACCTCTTCTCAATATCCCCATTCACGGGCCAAAGAACAAGATCAACGACCTTGTATCAATATCACTCTCCTAGTTAGGATGTTCAACGATCCAAAATCAGACCGAACCGAACCAGTTAACCCAAAGATTGAAGAACCCCACATCCCAAGACTATCCTTGGACTCAACCGAGACCCTTGAGGTCCGTTTTTTTTTTTTACTTAATTTAGACCGGACCGGGATGAATAACAATTGTAATTCGTAATTTTTATTTTGAGTTGTGGCCATAGACCGGTCACGATATTTCGTGGGCAATTAGCATAGAGATCAGACCGAGATGTATCCAGTCCAGATCGGATCGATAAATATTTTTTTAATGGTGAAAATAAAAATAAAAATAAAAAATCCGAGTAGATGCCATCTCAAAGCACAAAGACACTTTCACTCCTCCACATCTCAACCATTAAAATATCAATCAAATCCAAATCCCAAACCCTTGTTTAATACACAACCTCCCTCCCTTCACATCTCCCTCATTCACTCACTCTTTCCTTGCCTCCTCCGTCAATCTCATCTCAAACTCCAAAAAAATGAGGACCCAATTGTTCAGATCTGCCCAAAATGCCCTCAAAAAATCCTCATATGGATCAGCAACACCCTTATCAACAAGGGCATTCTCGTCAACTTCAAACCCAGAACGGAAAGTTACAATCTTGGGTGCAGCTGGTGGGATTGGACAACCTTTGTCGCTGTTAATGAAGACAAATCCTCTTGTTTCTACACTTTCTCTGTTTGATCTTGCTGGTACTCCTGGTGTCGCTGCTGATGTTAGCCATATTCCTACCAGAGCTAAGGTTGATTCCTGTTTTTTTTTGTGATTTTTATGCATTTTTTTGGAAGATTTATGATTAAAAGATTCGATCTTTGTGTTTTATTATGTATGATCTTCATTTTTTGTGAAATATTACAGTTTTTGGTGTGATTTATGGTAAAAAAATTTGATCTTTGGGTTTTATTTGTTGGTTTTTGATGTTTATTGGATTGCATTCTGTGAATTATTGCAGTTTTTGTGTGATTTATGGTTAAAAAAAATTGATCCTTGTGGTTTTTTGTGGATTTTGAAGTTTTATTAGGTTTGATTCTGAATTACTGCAGTTTTGGGTGTGATTTGTGGTAAAAAGATTTGATCTTGTGATTTATTATGTATGATCTTCATGTTTTGATTTAAAATTGAAGTTTTTGGTGTGATTTATAGTAAAAAGTTTTGATCTTTGTGTTTTATTTGTTGGTTTTTGATGTTTATTTGATTTGATTCTGTGAATTACTGCAGTTTCTGTGTGATTTATGTTAGAAAGATTTGATCTTTGTTTTTCAATTGTGGGTTTTGAAGTTTTATTAGATTTAGTGAGAATTAGTGTAGTTCTCGACGCAATTTTCATCTTGAGTCATTCGGAAACAGCCTATTTGTGTTTCTAACACAAGGGTTGCTATTTGCGCGAGCCATTGAGGCACTAGGGTAATGTTGTTTTTGGTGGTGAGATTTAGTGAAGTTTTAGGTGTGGTTTGTGGTAAAAAAAAAGACTTGATTTACGTTTCATTGGTTGGTTTTTGATTTTTTTTAAGATTGGGTTCTGAATTGTTGTAGTTTCGGACTTTCGGGTGTGATTTGTGGTTAAAAGATATGATCTTTGGGTTTTATTTGTGTTTTCTTAAAGCTTTATTTGATTGGAGTAAACCTACTCATTATGCCAAGTATTGCAGTTTGTGGATTGGCGTTTTATGTGATAAAGTTATGTTCTTTGGCGTAATGAGTAGGTTTACAGAGTACATGTAGGTTGGATAATTGTTTCATAACGGAAAGTTTAGATCTTCGTTGTGTATCAAATTTTCCAATGTGCGAGAAGGATAATAGGAGATGCTCTCCTTCACTTATCGTAATCCATATCCCCTTTTTTGTCAATGTAATGCTAGATGCTTTATATCATGGATTTTTATCTTCCTGGTTATTGGAATTTTATAATTGTTATTGCAGATCACTCGTTCATTTTGTCGAACAATGGTTTGTTTGGTATTGCTTGTGTTTGTTCATATGGAATTGATGTTCCGGTTGGCGTAGTTTTGTTCTCTGAGTGTTTTTTTGTGTGTGAGTTTTAGTGTTTTTTTGCTCCTTTCCTTTGTTGGATTGTAGTGTCGGACTTTTTGATAACGTTTTGCAATTTCAACAGGTTATAGGGTACGATAAATATGACGATTTGGACAAGGCACTTGAAGGATCAGATGTTGTCATCATCCCAGCTGGTGTCCCTAGGAAGCCTGGTATGACACGTGATGACCTATTTGCTATCAATGCCGGCATTGTGAAGGGCCTTGTTGAAAGAATCGCCAAGTATTGTCCTAATGTAAGTGGAGTCGACTCTCCATGTACCTACCTTCAATTTAACTAATCATGCATCCCGTCATTCTGCATTCTGATGACAATTAAATTTATAACAGCTGACCCTACATACATTGTTGTGAATCAGGCCCTGATTAACATGATTAGCAATCCTGTGAACTCCACAGTACCTATCGCCGCCGAAGTTTTAAAAAGTGCAGGAGCTTATGATCCCAAGAGGTTGTTTGGAGTAACCACCTTGGATGTTCTTAGAGCCAAGACTTTCTATGCTGAGGTTGCTAGCATTCGTCCTGAAGGTAAATGTTTCCACCGAACGGTTCATATTTAGAGTTGTCATAGACTACTAAAATATTTTACACAAAAAAACATATACGAGATTGTCACATGCGAGTCTGTCACATGTAAGACCAACGGGTTAACATATAGTTAAATGAGGAGAATAAAAGGATTTGGGCAGATCTCACGTTTTCTCACATATAAAAACGTCTGTTACATGACTCGCTGAATATTTTAGTAGTAGTTTCATTTCTCATTTCTGGCTAGTATTCACGAAGTAAGTATTTTCTTGCCTACAGGTGTACTCGTTCCCGTTGTTGGAGGACACGCTGGCAAAACAATTCTCCCATTGTTTTCCCAGGTATAGTACTTAAAGGACTTACAATTCGTTGTGCTAGTTTTAGCTCTATTGTTAATCCGTATTAAATGCAACTATTGTGTGCTATAGGCGACACCACAAGCCAATTTGTCAGTAAATGAACTTCTAGAGCTCACTTTTAGAACACAAAATGGTGGAACTGAAGTTGTCAATGCGAAGGCTGGGAAGGGTTCTGCAACACTTTCTATGGCGTGAGTACTGATTTCATTTTTTCTTTTGGGTTTTGACGTTCTTGTGTTTTCCACGTAAACACAAAATCTGTTTTGAAGAAGTAATGGAAATTGCGCTGGCAGTGACTTGAATCGTACGACTACTACCACACAGCAGATAGAGCTCAAAGTTTCCTTTGCGTTTTTCTTGCTCATGCTGTTAACAATTCTACATCACCAAACTGTTCACTACACGTGTGATTCACACTGATGAAAACGTACTTTGTTTACAGTTTTGCTGGAGCCGTATTTGCTGATGCTTGCTTAAAGGGACTCAATGGTGTCCCAGATGTCGTGGAGTGCTCGTATGTGCAGTCAGATATCACTGAACTTCCTTTCTTTGCCTCAAAGGTGACTATTACTACTCTTGATCAACCATTGATGATGTTACTTCATATTTCGTAATCACAAATTCTCATTTGTGACGGACACTATCCGTCACAAATGAATGACGGATACCATATTCTCTCACAAAATACCCATCAAGGATGAGTGGAGAAGCACATGGGGGGGTGCCCACCTTGTCCCCTCTACCCATTTCCTCTCACAAAATACCCGTCGCAAGCAAGAGCTACCGTTTCGTAATTGTCGTTCTTTTCCTTTTTACACGATATAGCATAGCCTAAACTTTTTATTTAATGAGATTTAATTTTTTTTTAAAGCATTCGTTATAGTCCCTCACTAATCTATTAACCAATGCCTACAGGTGAGGCTAGGGAAGAACGGGGTGGAGGAAATTTATGGCCTGGGATCGCTTTCTGATGCCGAGAAGAAAGCATTGGAAGCCCTCCTTCCTGAGCTCAAGGAATCAATCGACAAAGGTATTGAATTTGCCAAGAACGCGAACGCAAAAGAATGAAGCTGTGAAACAGTGTAGTCTTTAGGTGTTTAAAGGGGAAGTTTTCAGTTCGCCCGACATTATGAACAATAACAATTTTTGCCTGTAACTTTGTTCTATTATTTTGCATTTACCAAAACAGTGAGATGCTCTTATGTGCTGCCTCGCCTCGGCAATGTTAATAAAAGTGGATTAAACACTAATTTTGTTTGAGTTTTTACAATTGTCGAGATTTATGAATCTGATACGATGTTGGAAACTTAAAATGGATTTTTTAGACGGATTAGCAGGTCATACTAAATACTTTTTACCAAGTCCGCTCAATAGTAAGTTGAACTCCATTTAACGGACGAGACGCTCTTTGAACATGTACAGATGAACATTTAACCTTGACCACGAGTACCACCGCTAGTTAATAAGTCACCACATTGCCAACACGAACAAAGCGGAAAGAAGTTGCAAAATCTCACTAATCGTTTTCACTTGGATTTGATCAATCGCAGTCGCATGGAAGAGCGTTGAAGGGCAATAGAACCAATGCAAAATGAATCTCTAATGGTGGTTATAACAAGCAGAAAAACATATTTCGACAAATCTAACATGTTTCACCTAAACAAAAACTATACAAAGCTAATCCTACTTCGATTTTAAGAAACGCCATTATCGCCACGGAGAGTGAGTCGAAGCACTCTATATATTCGCCATGACAAGTAATTCCATGGTTCCCTAATGCTTATTGTTAGGGCACAAATCGTCTTGCATAAGGTTAACCGATCTTTCAAACCACCACCATCCCTTCATCGACAAGAGCGTAAGAACATATTCAACTTTTTTTTGCTTATGAAACCATTTGTTGGAAGGAGGTATAACTTAGAGTTCAATTTTCGAGAATAACAGGGATTATATAATCAGATTTGAGCGGTTCCTGTGATTCCCGAAATTAGTTACTCCGTATATGACAGGATGTTAGTGTAATTTGAATACAACTTTTTTGTGTGGCAATCCTGCAAATGCAATTATCCGAAGGCATCGAGTCATTAAGACACGGGGAAACAAGTTGCATAAACACAGTTTTCAACCGAAAGAAAGCGCTTCATCAGATCAGCTCTATAGTAAGTTGAATTGGTTTTATAGACGATACACCTCTGAACAAAACAATAAAAAAAACACCGGACTTTGGTCATGAATAGCTGAGTACCACCGCGCTAGTTAAAGAGTCACCACATTGCACACCTGAACTACAGCGAAACCAGCTTCATAAACACAGTTTTCACCGGATTTGAACAATCAAGAGAGCAATAGAAACAATGCAAATGAATCTCTAAATGGTGATTATACAAGCAGAAAAGCATATTTGGACAAATCTAACACGTTTCACCTAATCCAAAACTATACAAAGCTAACCCTAATTCGACGATTTTGAGAAACGCCATTATCGCCACCTACAGCAAGTTGGAGCACCCTATATATACGCCATGACAAGTAACTCCATGGTTCCCTAATGCATATTCTTACAGCACAAATCTGAGTAGCATCCGGCAAAAATTGTACAATTGCCACGCAGTATTATAACAACCCGTGAACGAAAAAAGTCTGGTACAAATCATGTATTAAGGAGCCATCGAGATCAAGCCGAGATTTCAATGATGGTAAGCCAAGCTAAGCGCCGGGAATAGCAAAGCCATTATATCATCATTCAAGCAATCCAACATCGGCCCATACTATTTGCTTCTACCTATCTAACGCTGCAAGAGTAAGGATCGTGTCAGGTCAACAACATAAGACTAGTGTCGCTACTAATTAAGACTTAATTACACAATAATAACAGTAACGCCATTGAACAGTAAATCGAGTATAATCGCTAGATGTGAACATATGCAGGACTGGTTAGCAGGTCAGGTCTACGAAAAAAATTTACCCGTTTACTTATTTAGCAGTACGGTCTATGAACAGCTCTAGAAACAACCAATGTTGGCGGGAACATAGATTTTTTATACAGCGAAGAAGAGAAGGAAAGCAAACACATGTGAGATAAGTTGCAATTGAAGCTTTAAATAATAAGTTGGAGAATAAAAATTATTAGATTATAAAATAAAAACATTTACATTTATCTTCATGACATCTTTCACGAAAAAAAAAATTCGAGAGAAAAAAGCTACATATAGACCTCGAAAATAACGGTCAAAGTGCCGTCTTGGAGACCGCAATAAAGCAAATGGAGTGAAAACAAAAAAATGGAGGGAGTACCTTATAGTCTCAAAGCAAGCATTCAGGTTCCAAGTTAATTATCGGACCCGGAATCAGAAGAGCTACTGCTATCTGAATCTGCAGTATAACACAATAGAAGTCAGACTAATCGATCTTTTTCCCCATTGTCTAGCAGGTACGGAGTACTAGTTTTACACATAGTTGAGGAGTTACCGCTTGAAGAGGAACCAGAATCACTGCTTGAACTGCTTGAGCTACTTGAATCGCTAGCATTCTCACTTTGCCTCGGTTGCTGAACATGAGGTGATGTGGCAGCAGCTCCTTCATCTAGGACAATATATGCACAAACAAATTAATTAAAAATGAAATAAGGTTAATATAACATGTTAAACACAGTGTACGCATAAAAAATAACACGATTACTTTTATATTCCAAATATATTATAATATGGTTCACTGCTTCGTATGCATACACCTCAATCTCACACAAGACTCACTACCAAATTTAAAAGTTCCGGTGAATTTACCTGCTTTTTCGTCCATAGGTGCTTCCATGTTTGCAGGAGCTGGTGGCGCCTGAAAAGAACAGATATACAGCTCAATAAACAACAGAAGAGAAAAAAACACGAAAATGAGGAACGGTGAAATTTTTCAAAACTCGAAAGCTTACTGTTTCAGGAATAGCTTGGGCAGCAGCTGCTCTAGCTTGCATGGCAATCTCGGCTTTTCTCTTATGCTTACTAAGACTTTTCTTGTAGTTGGTTACAAACCTATCTAACTCCCAAAGAGTCTCAGTATCAACACTATCTATGTCTACTTCAATCTCATCGTCGTGCTGCGATAGAGCTGAACTCCTCTTCTTAATGATTTGAACAATGACATCAAGTTTCTCCGACGGCAAGCCCTGGAGATTAGTGCTAAGCTTTTGTTTCTCATCAAAGGTCATTTCCCTTTTATTGGGATCTTTGGCTTTAGGTTTCTTTGGGGCCGGTGTCCGAACCGGAGGAGGCGGCTTTGGCCTTGGCTCGGGCCGGACAGGCATCGATTTTGATCGTTCAAGGTTTCTCGAATCATGGAAGGGGGGAGGATGAAGAATTGGAGGTGGAGGTAAAGGCATGCGTATTGGGCCATATGATGATTTCCTCGAAGTTGGTGTCGGTGTTCCTAAATCACGAAACATTTCATATCTCATCCTACGATCATAATCCGCCTCGATAGCAGGCCACTTCTCTTGAAAAATCCTAAGGAGTTCTTTAGCCATGATATGAACATCCTGCCCCTCTGGATTATAAGTCATGGCATTATGAAACGTAAGTCTCACGTCATCCGCAAACTCCCTAGGAGTTTTATACCAATTGTTTGACAACCTCGTCTGCACAGTACCCAAATCCATCGGATGCTTAATTATGTCGAAATAATCATGAAGACCAAGCCTATTCACATCCACAGGCTGATTAAACACCCAACCATGTTTGTGCTTCTTAAGCTTCTGAAGCAATTCATTGCATTTCTTATGGAACTTCTTATCAAACCCCAATCCTGTTTCGAATTCTCCTCCCCCGCCCCCATGTCTCCTACCTCCCCCACTGGACTTCGCCTTCCTATTATTATCAGCAGGGGGAAGCTTCTCCTTACCCAACAAAAAGTCGGAATTTCTATAAAACTGGTTCGCCTTGGGTGTCCGCTTTTCTTTCTCATGAGACATTTCACCAGTCCCATGATAACTACTACTCGTCACAGCAACCGACAATTCCCTGAACGGCCTCGGATGACCATAACTAGGAGAACCAATTTCCAAATTCCCTCTCATATTACTAATACCATTATTGTTCGACCCACCATTGACCGGAAAATGCAACCTCCCAACAGAAGGAGCCTCATGGAACATACCACCATCAAAACCAACATTACTAAGCTGGGTCTCTTTAGCTTCAAGCTTTCTTGCCATTTTCCGAACTTGATCAAGCTCGCCTTCCAGCTTCCTCTTCAAATCCCTAACCTCGTCCCTTGATTTAGCTGCTGACACACTAATATTCAACCTATCATCTACTTGAGTAACCATTGGTCTCTCTTCTCTCACAACTCCATTTTCGAAATTCCCCAAGTGATCATCATGCCCATTGGGTACCGTCTCCTCAACACGATTTTGGCCTGATAAATCCTCAGGCAACTTCGCTGCCTCTCCACGGACTGGACTTTGCTGGGGTTGCGACGAATTTGCCTCTTCATTAACCAACTTTGGTGAATAGGTCTTCTCTGGCACTATCTCCTGCTCCTCCTCAATATCATTCTCATTGTGGGGCCCCTCCTCAATATTACTCTCATCGTGGGGCCCCACCTCCTGGACACTGGTCTCGCAATTTTGTACCTCCTCAATATCACTGTCAATGTGTGGCAACTCCTCAGTGACATTCACATCATTGGAAACTTCCTCAATCCTATTTCCGTTTTCAAGTGCCTCCTTATTGACATTCTCATCGACAAGCATATCAGGAACCTCCTCAACATCCTCAACAATACTCTCATGGTTCGTCTCAACGGTCTTCTCTGTCGTCAAAGGGACATCATTAATAATCTCCTCACGGTCAGGCACCTCCTCCACAACATGCCCAACGCTCGTTCCAACGTTATTATCAGGCACCTCCTCCACAACATGCCCAATGCTCGTTCCAACATTATTATCAGGCACCTCATCCACAACAATACGCTCAACGCTCGTTCCAACATTATTATCAGCTATCACGGGCACATCCTTATCGCTATTCACATCAATAGGCACCTCTTCAACAATAACCTCATGCTTCTTTTCAATATTCTTTTCACAGTCGACATTTATCGTCCCATTAACGACACATTCAGGTTTACCACCATTACTTTCGACAGCGGTCACCTTACTTGTTTCACCTTGACACTTCTCAATTACCCAATTATTCGGGTTAATAATTTTTGGATTTCTATGAATTTTTCGAGTATAAACTTTACTATTTTCACTCCATTTATGCTTCACCCTAGGCAGCTCCTCAGCTCCTGATGTACCAGGAGCCATAAAGATAAGCCCTTTTTCTTATCCAAAAATCTAAATTAATAGATTCCCTTCAAAACCCTAGATTCTTCAGAAAATTAACAAATATTCCAAATTTAAAATCAGGGTTTTGGAACTACACACAAATCCAACAACCCTAACCATTCAACACAAATTACGCAATAACAAACCCTAGAAAAAACAGAAAAATCCCCAAATCTTAGATCTGCTCAAAACCCTGATTCAAAATCAAATCAAACAAACCCAGATCAAAAATTCAAGAAATACCCAACAAAATTCCACACTTTTTAACTCGATTTGCGTGATTTTTCCAGAATCAAAGATTATGAATTCAAAGAAAAGGGGAAAAACATGAAGAAACTTTAGATTGAAGAAAGATTGAATTTTGATTAACGTACCTTAGGGTTTAAAGATCGAATCAAGTCGGAAATAGTAGTAGAAAAAAGGGGAAGTGAAGAATTAGGGAGAAATGGAGAGAGAAGGGAGGCGTTGAAGAGAGAGAAAGAGGGAAAAAATTAGGGTTTGTGAAAAAGAAAGGTGGGAAATTGCAAAAAAAGGCCTAAGGAAAAGGGAATTTACTCGAGTACGTGAGATGAGGCAATTGATCCGAACACCGTGCCTCTTCCTCTTTTTAAAATAAGAAATTAAAATTAAAATCCAAAATAAAAAGTAAAAAATAAAATAAAATATAGAAATATTAATAAAAGAGGTAAATAAGGTAAGTAAATATTTTTTTAAAAAGAATAAATGTGTGAAAGTGATAATAGAAATTATATAAGAGATGTAAATAAGGTAAGTACACAAAAATAATGCACTATTTTGATTAAAAAATGGAAAATATAAGGTAAAATAATATATGAAAAATGTAAATAAAGTAAGTAAATATTTTCGACATAATAGTAAAATATAAAGTAAATAAAGGAAGTTAATATTTCTTTCTCATTAATTATTTTTTACATTTTCTTTATTTGATATTTCAACATAATTTTTTTTTTTAGGTAACATTTTTTTTTCTAGTTAAATAATACTCGTATTCATACAGTTACATGCAAGACTTGAAAAATTAACCTGAAATGAATGACTCGAACTAATATCCTAACTCAAGACCCGAATTGACCCGACCTAATATAACTCGAGTCGAATGTTTACATACTGATCAAATTATTATGCATAAATAACTTCGTAATATTTGATCCAAAAAATAACCTGAACGACTGAACTCGAAATGACTAATTGCCCCGACCAGATTTGACCCAAACTCGTGTCAACCCAAAATTGACCCACCTGAAGCCTGAACTCCACCAATTGACCCAATTTGTAAGTGAGATCTTAAAAATCCGCATATAAAGCATATGTAAAGAATCTTATGAATTACATGGAGTATAAGATAAAAACATAAATTAGGTAAAAGTATTAGATGAAAAAAAATGTAAATAAAGTAAGTAAATAAATGATGTAATGTTTTACTTAGGGAGGTTGGATCTAATGTGGAAAGTTGTGGATGTATGATAAGAGTCAAGTGAATCTTGATTGTCCATGTATGTTGAATGGATGGTTGTTATTTGTTCTTGTGATTAAGCTATCTTCAAGTTTTCAAGAGTTGACTATTACTAAAGCACGCGTTTACTGTTCCAAAATCTTTGGAATTTGTAGGACAAAACATACAATCACTAAATCTTGGTGGTTGTTTTTT
>JAGPOY010003141.1:0-13594 GCA_018983105.1 Silene uniflora
ATATTTTTCATAAAAATATTTTTATAGCATAAAGCTAATGAATTTCAATTTATATTTTCTTTTTTCAATTTTTTTTGTCATGAAAGTAATAACAACGATTTCTTTTTCTCTTTTTTTTTTTTTTGAAATTATAATAACAACGATTTCTAATTTTGGTTTTATACAGATTATGAGTCAACTAATCATCTAATAATAGGATCAATAAAAGATTTAACAAATTATAGTTATATTTATATCAATGTTGTAATTAAAATATGATAGTGTAGAGTGTATTGTTAATAATATAATTTGATGAAAAGATTAATAATGGAAATATAATAAATGAATTAATTATAATTGTTAGTTTCCATATTTAGTGAAAGAATATAATTATTTAGAGTATGAACATAATTATCATTCGTTTCCTTATTTACTGAATGAGCATAATTATCATTAGTTTCCTTTTTTGATAATATGTTTTTTGGCGGGAAAATAATAGAGCTCACCTATTCATTTAGTAAATAGGGGATTTAATAGCGGCTAGTAAAATTACTATAAACACAAAATCAAAATGAGTACGTATAGTCGCTTAGGTGTCGCTTAGTCGGGTAGGGTACATATGAATGGTGTCAGTATCTATCATTCCAAGTTATGGGGATAAAATATAGGGATCCCTCCCTTTCTGTCAATTATTATCTATTTCTATTTTGATGTGTATTATTCATTTGTTATACTCTCCCCTATTCATTATAAGTGTCCCATTGTCTATTTTCGTCTATTTACAATAAATAATGTCTCATTGTCTATTTTTGGTAATGTTTTATACTTATTTTAATCATTTAAACCCACAACAATACCCCACCTTACCCTATAATAATACTTACTAGATTTCATGCCCGTGCGTTGCACGGATTATAAAACTTGACTCACCTCTAATTGCTATGAAATTTTTTGGGCAAAGACTCAACTTATCCGATGTTTTGTTACTCCTCATCTCAATCATTTAATTTGATAGTGTTAAAAAAAAATCCAATTGATGTTTTGATACTCCCCGTCTCAACCATTTGATACTGTTAAAATTAAATTCAATTGATGTTTTGATAGTCCCCGTCTCAATCATGTAATACGGTTAAAAAAAAATAATTAATGACGCATGTATAAAGTAGATCAGAGATGACTAATTAGTTTTCTTTTAACCACTTTACTCTATTCAAATTCTTAATGATGAAAAATACTAAGTATAAAGCCAAAGCAATATTAAGTTGTTATTAGAGGAAAGGTGTAAAGAATTGAAAATTGAATGTGTATGTATATAAGCGATGATTATTTGGGCGACTTATAGAAAATTTCTGAGCTTATTATAATTTTGCTACACCAAAAGCCAAATTCTGGGTCCGCCCCTTGTAGTCGTACACTTAAAAAAATCAAGCTTAGCTAAGAATGGTCATAATGTTTCATTAAATTTTGGCATGAAGACGTTTATATAGGGAAGGTATTCATTACGAAATGTTTGGGTCTGGGGCACAATAACCAACATTACGAAACGATGATACTCACAAATCACAATAACCTAAATTCAACGTCAAGTTAGTAATAATTAACGTTATGAAAAAGAAAAATAAAGAAGAAGAAGAAACTCACTCATACGTAATATACTCTAAATTACTATATGATAAGTTATTTTTTGGTTAGATAAATGTGAAGAATCTAGCAAGGTGGTAAAATTGACACTTATGAACAGCTTGAAAATGCTGATCATGAATTATATGCTTTCCGTAATGAAGAAACAGGTATGCCCTCTATGTAAACTTGGCACACAGGTCATTTGAACTTGGTCATTAGATATTTAGATGCTTACAGCTCGGCTTGTCTTGGTTTATCTCGGGTAGGTAGGTCATAGGTGCACATTATCATGTCGGCAAAGTCAATAGGGTCGGGTCAGTTTTGTCGTGTCTACTCTTATGGTGCACGTGTATCATGTCGGAAAAGTCAATAGGTGGTTGATGGTTGGAGTCTGAGGTCAATATGTTGCACGGGTTTCAAAAATTGTCTTAACCTCTAACTGCTATGGATTTTTTTGGGCGAACAGTCAACACATTCAATGTTTTGATACTCCCTCATCTCAATCATTTGATAATGTTATAAAAAAAATTCAATTGATGTTTTGATACTCCCCCGTCTCAATCATTTGATAATGTTTCCAAAAATCCAATCGATGTTTTGATACTCCCCCGTCTCAATCACTTGATAATGTTATAAAAAAAATTCAATCGATGTTTTGATAGTCTCCCGTCTCAATCATTTGATACTGTCAAATAAAATTCAATTGATGTTTTGATAGTCCCCCGTCTTAATCATTTGATATGTTAAAAAAAATGCAATTGATGTTTTGATAGTCCCCCGTCTCAATCGTTTGATATTGTTAGATCAATTATAATTATGCCTTATGTTGGCATGGGATAGATGTTCTCGATCTTTCTCATTTCAAATATCTATCTGTTGCTTATTAAATTATTACGGTAGTTCGTGAAAGTTGGAGACTCTATAATCGCACGAAAAAAAAAAAGCTTCCTTTATTAATATATAGATAGATAGACTCTACGTATATATCCACTTTATTTTTTATATCATATTGTGGAGATATGATATACTCCGTAACTCTTAAAATAGATAAATATACTCTACGTATATATCCACTTTATTTTTTATATCATATTGTGGAGATATGATACAATTCTTAAGAGCTCCTTAACAATATTTAAGTTTAATCTTCTTTGATAAACAATATTTTTTATGGTACTTTCCTAAAATACCGTTAAACTTCGTCATGGCTTCTATTAACGCATTATAGCAGACATTGATTATCCATTTTGATTTTATAATAAGTGCTCAATATATTCGACATTAAAAGCTAACATACTGTAGTACTGCCCTTCATTATCCCTTTAATTTTATTGTAGATAATGCATATGGAAGATGTTTGTTGTGGACAATATTTCTCATGCCTAAATCACTTTTTTTTTGGGTTAACTCATGCCTAGATCACTCATCCTCTTCTTGTTAAACTTCCGAGGGACATCTGGAAAGAAAATCAAGATATCGTCTTCTAAATTAAAGTAGTTGTATTTTTTTTAAAGTCGACAAATTACTATTGTATAGTCTTTCAGTCTCATTCATTTATTTACGTATGGAGTATATAGAGAGAGAGAGTTAATTACAGTCATTAACAATTACACTCCATATCTCAATATAATTACTAAAAAACATGATGATTAATTTATATGCAAGTTAAAAGTACCCGATCGAGTTGTGATGCAGGTTACAGCCCTAAAAAGAAAAATCCTTGAGGTACACAATTATATAAGATATGACTTACAAATAGGTATATACAAATTGATTAGGTATGTGTTCGGCTACATACTATTGAAAACTGTATGCGTGGTGCGAATACTGTTGCTCATGCTATTGCTAGACTATGCGAGACGGTTGGGGATGTATTTGTAATGACTACGGATTTTCCGCATTCCATCTCCGTTTTAGCGGAGATTGATTTAATATAACACCCCCATCCTGTTTTCCCTTCAAAAAAAAAATGAAGTACCCATAATTTTTTTTTTAAAGAGCCTTTCCATATTAACAATTTACCATTCCTGCTAAATTAGAGACCATGCACCTGTAGTCCTGACTATTTACATTAAATAATGTGATATTTAATTCTCAACCTACATCAAATTGTGAACACTCATACCTATTTAGAGATACCCGTATTTAATCCGAAATTCCAGTATAAATATCGATTTAAGAACAAATATGATCAATTGTTCAAAAAAAAAAAAAAGAAGTGAAAAAGTTATTTTCGCTTAATAAAACGGTTTTCCCTGTGAGCAGTTTTATAAAATGGACCGCGTTATAATATAGGACCGTCTAACACAATAACTATATATTGAATCCTATATTGATTTGGTCGTAACTTTGATCAAACTCGAAGTGTCAATATACTTAAAAAAAAAAAACAAATAAATTGAACTCATATCAAAGTGAACATATAGCATTAATTTAACATAATAATTTGGTCATTTCATACTTGATAGAATCACTCACATTGGCAGAGACCGTCACACACTATCTTGAATCAATAGTTCTTAGAAGAGCCACCTAATCATCAAGAAAAAAAAACAAAAGTGAATTATATGGTTATATTCAAAATAACATAATCTAACAATTAGGTAAATATGTCACAAACAATCTTATTAGCAAATTAGCAAGTGTATATGACACGGCGTAAGAATAAGTGCATAACTCTAAACTCTATCATTAACAGACGTAATATTAACAAATTCAAATTGTGATAAAAATCATGATATAAGCTACAAAAAAAAAAAAACAAACATGGGAAATAATATAAGCGTAATTTAGTTTATTGGAGGTAAGGATGTATGTGAAGACAACAAAGTACGTAGTATATATACACATTATTACGTAATTGTGTTTGGTTAGGGTTCATATTCTTATGATTATTATATTTCCAAAAGTTTTATTTTTTTAGATTTATACATATATTTCCAAAAACTTTTATGATCATAAGCCATATTATCATACTAACATGTCCCAGAAGTTTCAGATCAAACAAGTTAAAACGGGTGCATAATAGCTTAGCGAATATTTACCGAAACCGACCCAAAACAGAGCACTCTGCACATTCTGTCCAGCAGCTAAATCACCCATTAAAACAGCCTAAATATGTCGTATAACACAACTAACACGATCACCTCACTTGTGTCCATGACTCCTTGTCCACTTCCGCTGCCGGATTTCTGTTTAATTGTGCCCAAATCGTCTTCAACTTTGTGTAATATTCACTAACGGAAAGCTTTCCTTGCTTCAACTCAATTGCAGCAATTTCAGCACCAAATTAAAAGAACACAATTCATCGCACTTCCTTTCTTTCGTTTCGAAAAAATTACTCCTCTTCTTGATTTATTCTCTACTTTCTTTGTTACATCAATCTTCCTCTTCCCGTCTGGTGTCTTCTTAGGTTTCGACATCTTCTCTACTTTCTTTGTTACGTCTATCTTTCTCTTCCCGTCTGATGTCTTCCTCGGTTTCGACATCAACGTGCTTAGCCCAAGTTTCTCCCCCGTTGATAAATTTTTAACAGATTCTTTTCTAAGTCATCAGTGTTCAGGGAAGTCTAGGAGTCGGTGACTCCAAACAACAATCAAAATAATTGGTCCATATGTATCCATTCATAAGCAGTACATACAAAGATCAATTCAATGTTTTAAATTAAAATCTTGAGTCATGCGTACACTGTGCAAGTTTGGCGGACATTCTCGAGCAAAGTGACCCAATTGTTGGTATTGTTGAAAGATGATACTACGCCTGTAATCTTGGAACCTTCTTTCGTCATTGTTGAGGAATTGAAGAATTGATTTGCGGCAAAGAGAAGAAAAAAAGAAGAACCCTAAATTTGTATAAACCCTAGAAGAAGAATTGATTTTTATGAGGTTTATATAGGGGTGTAGGAATATTGGTGGAGTTTCCTAACCCTAATTTTTTTTTATTTTATAATAGTTTTAGAATAATACTAATTGGTTTTTAATTTAAGTGTTTCCAAAATCTTGTAGTCTCTAGAATATAAAAATAATAAAATCTTTTTTCTTATCAGATTAATAATTGTTTAATTGTTTTAGTTTTATTAATTTTTTATTCAACCGGCCAATAGGAATGCCTGGAAAAACTCTCTTTTATATATATATATATATATTGATTTTAATCACTTCACTCATAATAATACCCCACATTACCTTCCCTCTCTCCAATTACCTCACCCCACTACAATACTTTACATTATTTAACTCATTTTCTTAATTTTTGTGTCATCCTCACAATGAGACACTTATAATGAATGAGAGGGAGTATATTTTTATTTCTGACAAATTTTGAGCAAGTGGCTAATGTATACAAATGACAATAGTTTCTTTATTTTATTACTCCCTCCCATTCACTATAATTGCCACATATGGGTTGGGCACAATATTTAAGGAAAATTATTAAAATAAGAGTAATAGAGTTGTGTGGGGTTGGTGATAGGAGAGAGGGATGAATTATTATGAGTTAAATAAAGAATTGTGGGGTCAAAACATTAAAGAAAGTAATAAAATAGGAGTAAAAGAGTTGTGTGGGGTTTGGTGAGAGGAGAGAGGGATGAATAAAATAAGAGTAAAAGTTACCAAAAAAAGAAACGTTGCAATTACTTGAATAATCCGTTTCTGGAAAGTGTTGCAATTATAGTGAATAGGAGGGAATAGTTTGTTTTACATGTATTGCTCTTTATGTAAAATATGATAGATAACAATTCAATGAGATGGAGGGAGGAGGGAGTATCTTCTAACCCATGAAAATAACAGCTGCATGCATTTAATTTCTTTGAGTACTAAGTCTTTGTGTTGATCTAATTCTACCAATCATATAAGAAGGCATGATATGCCATTTTCCTATTCATTGCATATGCCATTTTCACGTGGTTGGTCCATCAAAATTTCTCGAAAGTTAGAAATATTATTACTATTTATTATTCTTGATATTAATTTTTTTTGTGGGAAATTATTATTATTAATATTAATTAATTAAGTTTAGAGAAATGGAGATATTAAATTTATTATATGTAGCATCAATTCCAGTTATAAAGGTGCTTTTAATTACTGCACTTGGTTTGTTTCTTGCTTTAGACAATGTTAATATTTTGGGTCAAGATGCTCGAAAGTACTTAAATCAAGTAAGTATTAAGTAATACAGTACAATTTTGATTTATTTGGTTTATTAATCTGATTTTTTTGGAATTAAGTAAGATTTTTGTTTGGTGTTTGTTTTCTCAGATTGTGTATTACGTATTCAGTCCGTCTCTAGTCGGTAGCAACTTGGCAAAGACGGTCACCTTCAAAAGCTTCCTTACGTTGTAAGGTTTCCAACTTCATGTTATTCTTTTTATGGAGTACTCGACGAAAATTAGTAGATTAACAGTTGGTTACACGTGATAGTTTGCAAATCACGCACACTAGCTGATTTAAGTTCTTTTTTCCAAGGTGACAAACTCTATCTCTATAAGAACTTAAGAAGACATAATCTCAAGCTTTTTTTGCAACTTGTACAAGATCGCTTCTAAAATGGTTTGATCTTGAAATCAAGGAAAAGTTCGCGATCTTCTTAACTAGTTGAACTAACTCGATCATACAAACTATCAACAATTTTTAATGCCAATTGAAGTAGCTTATTTATGTAGGTATATTGAGTATTTGCCATTACAAGCCGGATTATAACTGAAAAACCAACTGAAACCTAAAAGCTGACGGCAACTTGTTAATTTTGGTCGGCGAGTTATGTCCCTTGTTTAACAAGTGAATACTGCACAAATGTAGGTGGTTTATGCCAGTGAACATCCTTCTTACATTTGTTATAGGCTCGGCGCTTGGATGGGTACTTGTCAAACTTACCAAAGCTCCAAAGCATCTTCATGGCCTTATAATTGGGGCATGTTCTGCAGGTAAATGTACAACATTACATTGTTCAACTCATTCTGGGGTCGATAAGCCGATATACAGTATATAACACAAGATAAGCAAAGTTGCTACCTACAACTCTACAAGGCTAGCTATATTGGATACTTTGATATCTTTGCGACTTAATCCATACTGCCTGTTATTTCTCGAAAAATGTAAAACCACAATGTAAAGACGGTTCTACACATGATATAGCTTATGTAAATAGCCATAGAACACTAAAAGAAAACCAACAATGATAATCCAGTTTAAACATTAATCTGTGATTCTGCGAATAATTTTCCTTAATTGCAATTAGACTGAAAATATTAAGCATCAATTAGTTTTCAAATCGGTCCACAATGAGGCAAACTCATACAGGACTGAATGATATTATGCAAACAGGAAACTTGGGGAACCTACCCATAATCATAGTACCTGCACTATGTACCGAGAGTGGCAGTCCTTTTGGAGCAGCAGATGAATGCAAGGCCTATGGTTTAGCCTATGCTTCCCTTTCCATGGCGGTATGCTCCCTTAACATACAACTTTACCTGTACATTTCTGAGTATAAATATACTGTTATGGACGGACACTGTAACATTGTATAACTGTTGAAATTCTTCCGATCTTTCAGTTGGGAGCCGTATTTATTTGGTCTTATGTTTACAACATTGTTCGGATATCCTCGAGGGGAACTGTTGATCTTGCAGCTGAGAATCGTTCTGGAAGTAAGGACAACTCCGTCGAGGAAATACAAGTAAATTATACAGAACCGCTTCTTCCTACTGATCGTCCTATCACGACTTCAGTTAATCAGGTCATTTTCCGTCTTGACTATCACACGAGAGTATTTTTTTTTGGCCTACATGTGTCAAATACTCCAACTGCTGTGTCAGACACTCGAACAATCGTCTGTCGACAATTGACACACAACTACACAAGTGAACTGGAGTGTCAAATTAACATGGAACATCCATTATACATTTTGCAGATTACATTTCTGAGTAGGATTAAGCAATGGATTAACAATTTTTCGAAGAAGATCAACCTAAAAGCGTTGTTAGCGCCTTCAACTATTGGAGCGGTAATCTCTCTGTTAATGCAGCCCTTCTATTGAATGCTTAAGCTATATGCTACATCTAAAATACTGTGTTGCAACTTTTAAGTTTTGACAGCAAATAGACACTCTATTCTTTTCTATAGATAGTTGGTTTTGTCATTGGGATGATTTCTCCAATCCGAAACTTGCTGATCGGCAGTGATGCTCCTCTGCATGTGGTTACAGACTCGGCTTTTATGATTGGGTACGTACTCAATACAACCTTTCTCCAACCTTTAGTCAAACAGATACCCGATAGGTACCGATGGCTAAACCAGGAAGAACTAACCAGACGCAGGACCCAAGCCAAACTTCTTTGAACTAAAAACTGGCCTTTGAATGACCATAAGTTACCTCAGATAATAGCAAAAGGGAAATAGGAACAAACCTCAGATGAGTCAGATCACATAACTCGGCCGAATAAAACTGTTTTCCAGGTCTACGCTGGGATAGCCCACTCGGACATTTGTAGCCAAGTCCAAACAACATAGTTTACAAACAGAACTTCCTCTTCTCTTTGTTACTGTTCCAAACTCTGCATAAAATGTGCTTACTATACAGAGATGCAGCCATCCCGGCAGTCACGTTAATACTAGGAGCAAATCTTCTTCAAGGTATGAATCTTGTTCTAGTGCCCAATTTTTGAACTAGCCATCATTATATACGGAGTTTAAAATGAAAACCACATTTTTCCAGGCCTGAGGGGAACAAATATTCAGCTTAGAAATGTGTTCGGCATTATAGCAGTACGATACCTGATTCTTCCACTGATTGGGATTCTTGTTGTCAAGAGAGCAGTTCATTTCAACCTGGTTCAGGCTGATCCTTTATTCCAGTTTGTATTGCTGCTTCAGTACGCCCTACCCCCAGCGATGAGCATAGGTGGGTATATGATAGTACGACATCATCTATTCTTTCAGTACTAAACTTCTGGTAGCATTCACTGTAATCGTTCAATATAAGGTTCAGTATTAACCCGGTCAGCCGGGCACGTCAATATAAGTTTCGAGTTATTTGTGTAGAGTCGGTTTTCCAAGGTCTATTTACGAATCATGCATATCACTTTACAGGAACAATAACTCAGCTATTCGGAGCTGGACAGACAGAGTGTTCAGTCATTATGTTGTGGACTTACGCTTTAGCATCAGTCACGCTCACTCTCTGGTGCACCTTCTTCCTGTGGCTTGTGGCTCAGTGATTCTTCATACATTGGTCACACCGATAGCATCATTCTCTACACTCCATCAGCAGCCCAGACACAGTAATTGTGATGCAAGCTTTTCTGGAAGAACAGAACCAATTTTAGAGGCAAAAAAAAAAATAGAAAACTCCTGATTCTGTGGAACAAGTATTTGCTATTCTTTCCTCCTACATTCTGAAACAAACAATGTAAAGTACCATTTATTGCAAAAAAGGAATAAAGGAAAAATAAACTGTAACTTTTCGACATGTCTCCGCATTCCATCTTACTTCTCAAAGCAGAAGTGTTGGACCTGCAGTCAATATTGGATATATTTCTGTCACTTCATTGAGCACTTACTGTAATTCACAATACTCCTGCCATGTAAAGCCTTGATCCTCAGAGCCAAATTTCAGAAACAGTTGCCAGTTATGAAGCTGAAGGCTTACTTTCGCATCTATTGACGACTTGACGTCATCCTTTTGGTGCACTCTCTTCATGTGGCTTGTATCTTCTAAGCCACTGTTCTATAAAAGCTTCTTAACTTCACTCAATCTCATTTAAATTATGTTTCCCCAAAATTTCATTAAGAAAAAAAAATCCACAGACAATACCAGTTAATAGTCATATACATAAAACCGACTGCATTAAGAAAATAAACAATACTCTTACTGCAGCATGATCATGATAAGTAGATTAACTCGGTACAGTTCTTATCACCTATGAGTCGTTTAAGAATGCTTCAAAAGCTATCTCCTATCAATTAATATACATCAAAAATTCCGTTTATTTAGTGTGTATATATATACAAATACAATCTTCTGTATCTAATAGACTAATAGTCTAACACCATGAGATTAAAGAACCTTCAGCTGAAGACTGTCATGGCCAACCTTCGCTTTATGTCTTTCAAAAAGCTCCTGTAGAGCTTCAACATACTGGCTATGTACATCTGATACCTAGGGAGAATACCCGAAAAAATATGGTAAGCTACAAATAGAGGAACCACAAAAGTGCCTCGCTGCAGAAATCACCTTAATAAACAACAAAAGTGCTAACCTAAAAAATCCTGATAGCACTAAAACAAATAAATCAAAAAAAAATAGAGCAGTGTAAGTAAATCTACCTCCTCCATGGTAGGTTGCGGAGTTTTCTTAACTTCAATTGGTCGCCCGATGACAACATGCATAGGAACCCGATATGGCAATGGAGATCTGCACGGAAATATAAAGTTGATATAGAGTGGGTAAAGTAGACTTCAAAGGCCCTTGCTCTACATTAAAACAACCATATACCAACCCACCGCAACACAGGAAGTACATCAGTACATGGCAAAATTCTTCTACTTCAGAAACGGCAAAGGTTTAAAACCACAGCCAAAGAGCTCACTGCAGAAGACACTGTATCTAAATTCCAACATGATATCGATATGAAACATACCCAAAAACTCCCCAAAAAATTATGGGGCTGAATCTTATAGCTCTGGAAAAGCGCAAGAACAGTTTTCCACCCGGCTTCCACCATTTGTAGACTTGTGACTGAAACAAAGCCAATTTAAATTGAGAATAAGATGTTGCAATCATCAGTTAGGCAATGAGAAAAAAAAAAAATCCACCTGACACTAAAAAAGGGCCACACAATTTGTGAGCTTAGTGCGGTACCTGGCCGAAGCTGAAAACTGGGACAATAGGGCTGCCCATCTGCAACGCTAAGCGGACAAATCCTTTCCTATCCCTAAGATAAACTACCTGAAAAAAATCAGCATCCGCTAACCTAATTATCGTCTGTCAAAGTTCTAGTTAATTGATTATTAACAGCGTTAAACAAATACGTGTTCTAAACAACCTCCAAACCACGCTCCATGTGAAATGTTTCTTGCACTCCACCAGGCACTATGACGCAACTATGGCCTGACGACAACAGAGAAGTAAAATTCTTCTTAGTTGCAGGAGAAAGACCCAACCATGTCCATATATGCCTCAAGAATGGAGTATAGAACACCTAAACATTATAACATCAGGGGACACTTACTGTCACCAAGGAGGAAGTCAATTCACTTGCGGCAGCAATTAAAGATGAACGAAGGGGACTTACAGCAGTGCTCGCAAGAACCTTTATCTTAGTAAAAGGTAAAAACCCTGTAAGATCACCAAGGGCAACAACCCCAATTGGCAAAACCGAATGTGGTTCATACCCAAAAACTGCATATACCAGAGAGTATGCGTCATTCACAAAACCGATATTAGAACTACTATATGACCTTCAGCATTGTTAATGAAATGCCTTAAACTTCAACCTTGAAATTAAATAATTTGGTATAAACCAAGAATTCAATCAGTATAATAATTACCATAAGCGCGATTTGGATCAAAAGCATTGTACTCCTCAACATGAAGTGTTACAGGAAAATAGCCAAGTGCATGCTTACATGTATATCTGTACCCAAAGAATACAAACTCAGCATATCAGAATGAGAAATTCTTAGGTACATCGGTTGAACCACATCAATATATCCCCGAACCAATAATATATTAGAACTTTCAGCATTTACCCTATATATAAAGGTATATTCTACCACTTAAAACAGCCTTAGAACGGTTAAAAACATTAGACGAATGCTCTCACATAACGAGTGGCATAGTACATTTTCCCGTGGCTTTTCATTCCCCTATACTATTGTCCCAACTAAGTAGAATCTGGATAATATGGAAAATAAAAACGAGGCTTCTAATTGGTTTGGATATACGATGACATGGTACATCCGCTATACTTTTGAATTTTTCTATCAAACAAATGAAAAAAACAAAATGTAGTATCTAAAATGGAGTAATTCGGAAATAAAACTCGAAAATTGAATCAAACCTAGCTAATCTGCGTCCAAATTTATCTTTATCAGCAATTGGAATCGCTATAAATATCAATAGCACCCAACAAACCCTACAAAAAATAACAAATTTTTAAAATCACACAAACAAATTCTTCGTATGAGACGGTTTCACGATAATCTTAACGTGAGAAGTATCACAATAATTGTAGTTAGAGGGACGTACGCGAAGGCTTGGGGAAGAGAGAGAAAGAAAAAAGAAGAGAAAAGTAAGAAGACATTGAAGTGAATTGCACCCAACCATATCGCCACCGCAATCACCGTGTGTATTGTCGAATGTCGTTTCTCGCTGAACGTTGCCGTCGTTGACGCCGCCGTCAACGGCGGTGGCATTGTCACCGGAGTTTCTAACCTTTCTGTTTCCATTTTTCCGGTATATAATTGGCGCATGGATCCTCTCCCAGTTTAAAAAAAACTGGAGGGTCCAGTACCCCACCTAATCCATTGCCACGTGCAATTGTCAAAAATCAGCGGCTGATATAATTCTCTGTTACTAGTGTGTAACCCGTGCAAAATGCACGGGTATAATATGTTTTTATGTATCACATTATATTTATATATTTAGAAAAATAATAGAAACTGTATAGGCACTATTTTATAAAAGTAGGTAGCTATATAAATATTCAAATAATTAGATGTATAAGCACTATTTTATACAAATAGGTAGCTATATATGAATCTTAAAATAATTAGATGTATAACTAAACTATTGTGTTGTCATCGTAAAACATATAAAGGGGCAAGACTCAAGAGTGATTCGGCCATATGAACTACTCCTTCTATTCCAATAATTTATTTTAATACTCTTCACAGAGAACCAAAAAACGCAAACAAATATTTGGGACAAAGGGAATATCTCTTATGACTTCACATTAAAATAGTAGCCTTAATAGTGCGAGATTTTAGGTTTG
>JAGPOY010003142.1:0-13594 GCA_018983105.1 Silene uniflora
TAATGTAATATGTTAAACAATTGAGTGATGATGATTCTAATCTTTTGCTTATAATATATGCTCACTATAATTGATTAATCTATGATTAAAGGCCTTAACCATTGATTAAATTTGTTAATTCATTTCTTATGTTGAGAAATACGGAGATGGATTTAGACCTTGCATATGTTAGAGAATGGTGAATTAGTGCGAGAGCTTCTATGATCCGTTCTACGGTGATTGTCGCTAATATCGAGAGATAGGTGGCTAGCCTAAGCAAATGTGTTTTTATCATCTAATCTTATGTTTAATATATTTCATTATATATATAAAAAGCATGTGTGGGTCAATTCCCTTGGACTCTCTTTTATTATTATTGTTAATTAGTTATTACAAATCAACCAACAAATCAATCGATAAAACCTTGATAGAAAAGCATCTTACGATTCACTTTATAATAGCCGTTTTCTCTGTGGAATTCGACCCCTATATACTACATTAATTTGTTGTGCCTAGGGTATATTTGTATAGGTGTGCGATAACCTATATCATTACACTAGAAGATCAAGGCCAAGTTGAGCATGGGAAATGGACTAAGTATGGAGCATTGTCATGTACATTTATGAGTTGATGGACCAAATGCACAAAAATATATGTGAGGTCAACCAAAGTCAATCCATTTTATAATTGTCAAAGGAAGTTAAGGAGCAAAGGATTCCATATATGAGATAATGCAAGGATTAAAGGTCATTTACCGGGTGAATTAAGAGGGCATTTAACATAAACATTGGATGCTATAGCAATTAATCACGAAATTAAGACAAAGGACCTCGGTAGCTACGGTCCTGATCGGGACCATGCCAACCCGATCGGGACGACCACCATCTACGCACTATTGACTCGTCAAAGCTCGTTTACGTTTCACCTCCTATTCTACTATAAATAGGAGGTGTTATACGACTCATTACACAACTTCTTACATACTTTATTACACATTTTCTCAAATAATTCTCTTAGTTTAGTAGGTAGTTTAGATTAGTTTAGATTAGTTTAGCATTCACATTTCAAGTTATAATACAATTTCTATTCAAGTCATTTCCATTTACATTGTTCTTTGTTCTTCATTTCCATTCAAGGTATTTCATTTCTATTTCTTTTATGTCTATTTCATTTGTTTACGTTTCACTCTCTTCCATCATGTTAGAATAGATTTCCTTTGTCTAGGAACAAGGGGGAAACATGTAATGAAAGTGTTTGCAATATGACATAATTGGTAAATATAAAATGTTGTTCATATGTTTCTAGCACATGCTCATTCTTGTCTACACTAATCGATGACTAAAACGCGTAATCATTGGTTAAATTGCTCGTCCTAATGTCGAGAGGTATGGGATTTGAGTAGGACATGTACATTTGCATGTTGTTAATAGAGTAACCTAATCATATCGAGAGATCAATTAGACTATTCTATTTATTTGGTTTATGATTCTAATGTAACAATGTTTTATTATGTCATATTAGTCATATGCATTTACATTTCTTACTTGTTGAACCGAAATTACTAGACAACTTTTATTATTATTGTTTTTATTTACTTGCAATCAAATCAACTTAATCGATAAACCGACCTTGATAGAATTCATTCCATAACAACTATTTAATAAACAACCGAACTCTCTGTGGAATTCGACCCCTATATACTACATTCATTTGTTGTACCACTAGGGTATTTTTGCGTAGGTGTGCGACATCCTATCAGTAATGATAACCAATGTTTTTGAGATTTGTTTAGAGAATAAACATTTCTATTGTTTAGAAATGTTTAACTTCTAATCAAATTATGAACAATGTAATGCAGAACAATGTTAATAGCTCAGTTCAGTAAAGTATGAAGCACATTTCAGTTTAATGTTAACAATTCAGTAATGTATGAAGCTCATTTAATTTTAATGTAAACAATTCAGTAATGTATGAAGCTCATTTCAGTTTAATGTTAACAATTCAGTAATGTATGAAGCTCATTTCAGTTTAATGTAAACAATTCAGTAATGTATGAGGCTCATTTCAGAATTTCAGTTTAATGTTAACAAATCATTAAAGTATGAAGTTCATTTCAGATTAATGTTAAGAGTTTAGTGATGTACATCTCAGAGCAATGTGGCCTCATCATTGAGTTGTGTGAACTCTTAAGTCTTCCTACACTTAAACAAAAAGAAGGTAGACCATACTAACTCTATGAAATAACAGTAATGATTCAGGCAATTGTATAATACTACACTAACTCATTACTGCAATTGTTTAGAGGTTAGCACACACACCCATTCAATTGTTAGCCATGTGGTGGCTTAAAGAGTTCATCAAAGTAGTAATGTCTCCTACACACACACCCAATGAAGGTAGACCACACTATGTCCATTAAGCAACAGTAATGATCAAGGCAACAACCAACAACTCTCAAACAATTGAAGCTAAAGTCATCATGGAGTTGTCAAACACACTCGTTTACATGATTACTGCAACTAAGATGTATAAGTACACACACCTAAACATTGGTAGACCATGTGGTGGCAAAACTACTTCAATTAAATGGCCAATTACCTAAAATGAGTTCAATTCAAAGTTCAGTTATTGCTCTCAAACCATTTAGGTGGAATCATCATTGAGCAAATTCTGTGATAGAAAGGTCTTTGACCTCATACCAGCATAACCCAACAGTAATTCACAACTGAACCCAATTATTAACTTTGAACAAACAAAAGTAAAGAACCTAACATCAAATGTTAACTTTGAACAAACAAGAGTAAACAACCTAAGTACTTAACTTTGAACAAAAAAGAGTAAACACCCATCAACTGAAATCTTAATCACAAATCAAAATATCAGAAAACATGCTGAAATCACAAAATATCAGAAAATAAGAGTAATTAACTTTGAACAAACAAGAGTAAATACCCATAAACTGAAATCTTAATCACGACTCAAATTTCAGAAAACATGCTGAAATCAGAAAATATCAAAATATCAGAAAACAAGAGTAATTAACTCTGAACAAACAAGAGTAAACAACCTAACTCTATGAATTAACATTGAACAAACATTAGTAAACACCAAGAACCTAAATCTTTATTACAAATCAAAATATCAGAAACATGCTCAAATCAGAAAACAAATTCTACACACAATAAATAAATTAAAACATGCATGAACCTCAAACAAACAAAAAAGTGTGAGAATAAGAAATGGACCTCCCTATTTAAACGATTTATAGTGTTTTGCAAGGACCCTCTCCTCAAATGCTTTCCTTCTGATTGAACTTGGTGTCTCAGGTTCTGGTTCAACTTGTTCATGCAGATTCAAAGCCAATCTACGACAAACCTCTTTATCAGTCTTCTCCTTTTGTTTTGCAAGGAATCTGTCAACAAATTTTGCGAATTTAATCGAGCTTGGTGATTGAACTCAACTTCTTCAACCAGGTTAACACCAGAAGCACAACCATCATCATCTCTTGAACGGACATCTGGATCATCAAACTCAGTTTCATCAACTTGAGTTCCTAAATCAACCAGATCTAGTGTATCAGGAACAAAAATGTTACGAGGAGGGTAATCGGGTTCTAATTCCTCTTGTTCATCTTCATCTTCGGAATAACCATCCTTATACCTTTGAATTAAACATTGCAAACAAGATTCATCACAGTTTGCATGTGATCTATTCATTTTATACACACAGAAAATGATTTGATTTTGAAAGATCTGGAAGTGGTTTATTGGTATAAATGAGGGAGATGACAAAGGAGGCGTTGTGAGAAGGAACAGGTAGGTTTTCTGCCGTTTTTTTTTTGAGATTTTAGAGAGAGAGTGAGCAAGGGAGAGAGAGGCGTTGTGAGAAGGAGGCGGAAATGAGACGAGTTGTAATGAGATTGAGTTTTAGGGTTTTGAAAGAACAATCTAAAGAATGGACATTGAATATGGGTGGGTGGAAGATGATCCAGAAATTCAAACGAATTTCAGGGTATTTGGGTTTGGGTAGGGGTGGGCCTTGTTTTATTCGGAGGGAAATATTAGTGAGTTGGGTTTGATTTAGGAAAATTTAATGAGTTGATTAGTACTCCCTCCGATCCAAACCAATGGTAACACTTACTTAAAATGGATGAACCACACCAATGGTAACATACTATATTTGGCATGAAAAATGACTAAATTACCCATACATCCACTACCTATTTACAGCTTTAATATTCACTCACCCACTAACCAACTACTTATTTAATCCATTTAAACTCATGTGGCTCCAATCAAACTTTCCTACTTTACCCCTCACTTTTCCACCTTTTTTTAAATAACCACTTTTTCCCTATGTTACCATTGGTCTGGATCGGAGGGAGTAGATCACAAAATCTCATTGAAGACACACCGTATCCGTCACAAATGAAGACGGATACCATTTCCTCTCACAAAATACCCATGAGATGTGAGTGGGGGAGCACATGGGGGGTGCCCACCTTGTCCCCTCTACCCATTTCCTCTCACAAATTACCCGTTGCAAGATCCGATCCTTCTTCAGCAAGACTTTTTGTTAATAGATTAGGGTGGGTTTTGATGTAGTATTAGTGTGGGTAAGTCGGTAACAATGACACCTATTGTAAATAAAGGGTTTTAATAAGGATAAAAAGGTCTTTTGCGTGTCCAAATAAGACAACCTGTAAAGTGGAGTGGAATGGACGGAAATGAAATACATGAAGAGGAGCAGTAGTTTGGGGCAATTTCGCAACAATTTAGTGAGAGATAAGAGTTGATATGTGTCACATACACCACCGGAGACACAGCTGCAAAAGTCGGTAAAATAAATCACTCAACCCAGAAATCAGAATATCCTACTCTTTCAATCCCCAAATTTCCCCATTTTTCTCAATTCTCTCCCTAGATTTTTACTTCTTCAATTCAAACAATCTATGGTTTCCCCTTTGTTCTTCTCTTCTTAATTCAAGCTAAACCCTTTACTATTTAATTAATCACTTTTATTTCACAAACCCTAATACCAAACAATTTCCAATCATCTAGTTCAATTAGCTGATGATTTCTCTGATGGGGTAGTCAATAAAGAGGGAAATATAGGGTTTGTTGAAGAAAGAGAAAAGTATGGAGTGGGATAGTAGTTCAGAAGAAAGTTTAGAAGAAGAAGAAGAATTTGGAGGTTTTTTGCTTAATAATGGAGCTGGTGGGGTACCTTTTCCTATGGGAAATTTGCTTCAATCGACGCCGTGTGGTTTCGTCGTAACGGATGCTCTTGAGCCTGATCATCCTATCATTTATGTTAATACTGTCTTTGAAATGGTGTCTGGATATCGAGCTGAAGAAGTTCTTGGTCGCAATTGGTAATTTTTAATCTTTCGTATTAGATTTTATTGTAATGATTGTTTGTTTTAAGTGTATTTTTATGTTGTTTTGAGTATTTGATGATGTGTGTTTTCTCTGATTTTGCAATTTGTGAAGGAAATTTGTGATTTATGTTATAATTAACTGATAATTTGCGGAAATAATTAGGGTTTTGTTGTCGGGATTTCGTATTGGATCATAAATATTATATGGGTAGTTTGTGATTTTGCAATTAGTGAAGGAAAGCTGCGCCTTTTGTTATACTTAAATGATACTTGGGAGAGACAAGGAGGTCTCCCATGGAGGGGTTTCTGCAATTAGTGAAGAAAGCTCTGATTTTGTTGTATAAACTAATATTTCCGGCAAATAGGGAGGGGGTTTGTTGTCAGATGTGTATTGAGTATAATCTTGAGTAGAGTTTATTGAAACTTGTGAAGTATTAAACATTCTTAATGAACTGTTTAGTGTGAGAGGAGATGGTTTGTAGATGTCTATTCGGAAATTAACATACTTTGATGGCAGTTTACTGTATGTTTACAATTATGGTAGATGAGCTTAGTCTTGGTGCTACTTATTGGGAGAACGGAACAGAGAAGGTTGGTATTTAGAACATTTGCTGATGCGAGTTTGGCAGTTTGTTGTTTATTGTTCTATATATGAATCGAGAAGGAGAGGATTCACAGTGATGTTAGTTTCACCTGCAGACTTTCATGGTTTATCCTGGACTCTGTAACTTGTAAATGCGATCTTTTTTGTTGTTAGTTGTTTATGGGAGCAAAGTGATTTTTTATTAGATATGAAAAACTTGGATCATGAGCATTTTCTGATATGAGTGTTTATTATGGGTAAAGATTGGTTAGAAACTTTGAAGCTCTTGTAGGAGGATTTAAAGGTATGCTATTCTAGCACAGTTAGCATAGATGTTAGTTCTACCGGTTTTGTGTAGTTTGTCAAGAAAGCCTTAATCTTGATACTCATCCAACACCAACAATAACTATGGTTGTTAAGAAAACTGAACCACAAAAGTCAAACCGAAAACCATGCATTTTATAGGTTGAACCGAAATGGCCATACCAGGTCAATGAATCGATAGATTTAGAGGGAAGTCAGTTTGTTTTCAGTTCACTAGTGTGCATTATCGGTGAACCAAACCGAATCGATAACAAAATACTCATATCGCTAAGTTGTTAAAAAAAAAAAAATTCCGAACTTGCGGTTGTCCTGAGTACTCAAGAAGCAAAACCCTTAAATTAAATCAACATCGTTTTCTTCCCCACAGCCACAACCCCGATACTAAAGAAAAAGAAATAGATTTCATATTCATATCAATCAGCATCTCTGGCCATCGCTCATGGGACGCTTTTCTTCCGTGTCCTTGCACTCCTGTGGTCCTTCAGCCCTTCACCCCTTGGCGCGACTTCGTCCCTCCTTTGGCACTCATTCACTCTCCTTCAGCACTTACTGGTCTCCCTCCATTGTTCCTCCTTCAAGCCTCACCGGTCTCCCACCGTTTGTCCTCATGCAGCTCTCATCGGTCTTCCTCCTTTAGTTTGAGACACAAACCGCAGTGGCTCGAGTGGCTCGAGTGCTCGAGCAGTGTGGAATGGAAACCTTAGATTCCGACATTGTAAATTATTAACTTCATTATTTTTTAATTAAATCTCCTTGCATGTGGGGATTGTTACTTCTATTGTTAGAATCACAGCACAATATCACCGAGACTTTTTCTTTATTTTGGCCCTTTTTAAAGGCGTTTTTTAGGCAAAAGTTCTTGGTTAACCGTGAAACCAAACCAAGTTGAGTGGTTCGCCGAACTAGAAAGAACCGTTTCAACCGCTTCTGCTATGGTTCGATTGGTCGCCAAATCGTAAATGCGGTTCACCTTACTAAACTCATGGTTCTGATCTTGAACACCCCTACTAGTAAAAGTCTAAGACCCTAGTGCCTTAAGAGCTTTGTACTTGGTGAGGTAAAGTTATCTATAGCCTTCCGTGTGTTCCCTGCGTGCTAACAATACAAAGACAGTTTTTCGATAACCCAAAATGAAAATTGTGTCGAAAATTGCATCAAATGATTGGTACTTCACGGGAAAAAGAAATCCAGCGGTCACTTAGTTAGCCATTTTTCTGTTTTAGTACCAAGAATTGTGAGTTTTTGGCTTCATTAGAAGTGGAAAACTTCGACTTTGTTTAGGATAGAGGAATTTAGAAGGAAAGTTAGGAGTGTGAAGGGAGATCATTTTCTTTGTTTGGATAGCAAAATGGAGGTGGAAGGATTTGGAGGGAAGGGAAAATGGATCCCTCCATTTCCCTTTTAGAAGACAAATTATTCCCCCTAAAACAGTGGTAAGAGTTGCAAGGAAAAATCCATCCCTCCATTCCCCCTCCCCTTCCCTTCCCTCTTTCCCCCTCCGCTCCTGTTCCCTCCATATTTTCTATCCAAAGAAAAGGTTACTTGCTTCTCATACATATGAATTAAAAAGAAAAAATGTGAGCGTGAAATGGAATTAGATATTAAGTATATATTTTAGATACCTTTCGTCACTGCACAATCTTGGTCATTGTGCCATAAATGCGTCTGCTTCCGCCTTGCTGTTGCTTATGGCTGAATAGAACAACAGCAAGCATGCTTTCTAATTATGTGCTCACATTGTGTATAAATTTATATGTAGAGGTTTTGAGCAATTCAATTTTTTGGCTTAGAATATTTCAAAGGTGCAATTTTATGTGCATACTTTTTGTAGTCTGTCTTTTTGTATTGAGGGAATAGGATCCTTTGGTGGTTGTGTTAACTCTATGTTCTATATGGTTTGGATCTGTACTTGCCTTATTTAAGCTAGCATAGTTCGTGGCCTTGTAGGTTTCTTATTTGGGTAATTTGTGAGATATTTGGGGAGTTGGTTGTTAGCTCTTTGCACCATAGTTAAGTATGAAGGAACAAAGAGGGACCTTTTGGTACTCCCTCTCTGTCTGCTCTTAAATACAGAAAAACAGCATAATCCTTTGTCTTTTGTATTGTTCCTCAACCTGTAGTTTTGTATTTTAGTGCTTAATGTTGCTATTCCCATATATTTTTTTTCGTCAAGACTCCGTTTGGATGAAAGTATCTGTAAGGAAAGGGATGAGATGGTACATGGGGTGGTAATTTCCCTTATCTGGGTAGTAAGTTGTGGTGGAGGGAAATCAGAAATGGAGAGATCTATTTTCTTCCTCCTCCTCTCCAAACCAAAATCCTTCCGACATTTGAGAATTGTAATATTTGGTAAAAAAAATGATTCTCTTTCCACTCTGCTCTTTCCCTCCTCTTTTTGTATCCTAATAAAGTTTTGTGGTGTTTTACTACTATTGTTTAACATGCTTTAAGGTACCTTATTCTTCAAAACCTGGTCGGTTGACCATGACTGATTACCATATTTTCTCAACATTAGGTGCCTCATTTCAAGTGCTGGTTTTGCTTCCAAATTAATTGGCTTCTATCAACTGTGGGACATATATATAAAAACTACGACACTATCAAAACACCGCCTTCTGGAAGGTAGTTTGAGAAAATACGGTGTATTCTTGGAATACAACATCCTAAGGTGGAAAAGTGGAAATCAAACCATAATTTTGATAGAGAGAGACTTTTTGTTAGTTGCAGCCTTCAAGGGTACATATACAAATCTTGAAGGTGAAAAATTGACCAATTTGGAACATTTTAAATTGAAGACCAGACAATAATTTCATTACACAGGTAGTCTTATTACTTAAAACCATTCAGGTCTACCTATACAATCCTAATATGGAAAATCGGCCATTAATATTGGGGACATCTTAAAAATTGAAACCAAACTATAAATTTGATATAGAGAGAGTTTTGTACTTCTGATACCTATGCTCTCTATAGTAAATATAAGTGAGCACATCTGTTGCACACTTAAAATTGGTCAGAAGTTTCTGCTAGGTAATATACCAAAAGATTGGGACCACAATATTTTTGTTTTGTATGAAGCATGGAAAGTTATTTTGCTTAGTAAGCTCTCCATGCTTCTTGTATCGTGATATGTGATATGTGGACTGTTTATGCATTTCAGCATTTGTAATTATGGCCGTCTGCAAACACCCTCCAAAACATAGAAGTCAGGCTGCGTACATCACACCTCTGTCCTGTCACTGACAGGAGCCATTAGGGTAATGTTGTTATGAAGCAACAATTCCCAATCCTTTTTAGTAGAGAAGATGAATCATCTTATAAGCTTGTAGGTATTGAATGAAAACGACTTTTAAGCAATTTGTCTTTTAAGTAGCATATGGGCGTCCCTCTCGTGGTAAATGGTCAATTTGAGACAGCTTTCTCTTGTTGTAAGGAATTGTGTATGCCTGACACCCCAACCTACTCGATGCACCATACTTGAAGCCGGAGCTTCTTTGTTGGCACTTGATAAAAATGAATCAAAGACAATGCCTTTATTTGGAGTATTGTGGCATTCAATATTTTTGTTTGCTCCAACTCATTAGCTGTGCTGCTTACTTTTTTACGTTTATTTTCCTAAAGAAATGGAAGTGAACCGTATATGCCTTTTCATGCTCCGAAAAATCAACCGTGGAGAGTTAAGATTGGCCACCATCCAAACTCCACAAGGCTACCAAAACGATACAAGCCTCCCCATGCCATCTGACAGTGGGTAGATGAAACATGAAAGGGAGTGATCAAATTTGTATTGTTGTGGCACGCCGGCAGTCCGAGAGCACAACGTTTGGCTGCTGTGTGATTGTTTGTTAATACTGTTTATTTGTAATTGGTGCATGCAAGAGAGTAGGGATTTACTTGATGGATATTTTATAGAGTTTTTCCTAGATACTAGGTTTGAGCTTTGGGTCTCAGATCTGAGTCATTGCTCCTATACTATTTTATCGGGACTGTGGTACATGGACATGGGTACGTGTGCAAGTGTCCAAATCAGCATGGTGATTTTTATTGACACATGCACCCCAAAAAAATGAGGAAATGGCTACGGGGACATGTCTCCAAAAAACAAATTATATATAGATACGATATGTTTAGTGTTTATATACTGAAATACAGTGTTGTTTGAGAAATAATATCATTATATATCTTACTCAATGCTTCGTCCATAGTTTTTCTCAACTTCTGTCTAGTGACCTCCCTTTTGGTCCTTTTAGCCTTTTAGGATAACTGTCGGGTGTCAACTCCTTAGGGTTGGATGGAGATTCTGTACCCATTTCCACTGGTGACTAGTTGTTGAGCATAGAGTTTTTATGTGGCATGAACACTTTCCTGGGTGGGACAATGGGCCTGTGGGGGTGAAAGATGGGGAGGGGGATTAGAGGTCATGGCAATACATAGGTGAAAAAGTGATGCCCTGGATGTTGATATGCTGGACATCTCTCCTTTCCTTGGGGTTTATGTACTTTTAATTTGTTTGCACTCTTATAGTAATTTGTACTATTTTATATGGCATAACTTTGACGGAACATTATATAATATAAAGAGGATATCTTTGCTTTTATGTTTGTTATAATTTCGATTCTACAAGAAATAATTGTTATCTACTGGAACTAACTCTGTTTACTGTGTATTACAGCCGGTTTCTCCAATGTAGAGGCCCTTTTGCTAAAAGAAGGCACCCATTAGTAGACTCTGCTGTTGTTTCAGAAATAAGGAGGTGCCTAGAAGACGGGATTGAATTCCAAGGCGAATTGTTAAACTTTAGGAAAGATGGTTCTCCCGTAATAAACAGACTACGGTTGGTGCCCATATTAGGAGATGATGAAATCATAACTCACTTTATTGGTATTCAGTTGCTCACAGATACAACTATCGATTTAGGCCCACTTCCTAGCTTATCTGTGAAGGACTCATTGAGGTCACCTGATCTATTTCGGTCTAGTCTTTCAACATTTCAACCTCTTCAATCCCGGGACCGGAATGTTTGTCTTGACCTGTGTGGGCTATTCCAGCTTGGTGATGAAGTTCTTGCATTGAAGATATTTTCACAGCTAACTCCTCGAGATTTTGCTGCTGTGGGGTCCGTTTGTAAGCGACTTTATGCACTTTCGAAGAATGAGGATCTTTGGAGAATGGTCTGTCAAAATGCGTGGGGAACTGAAACAACTAGTGTTCTAGAAGCTGTTCCTGGCACAAAGAGACTCGGGTGGGGTCGGCTGGCCCGAGAACTGACAACCCTTGAAGCGGCTGCTTGGAGGAAAGTGACAGTCGGGGGTGCGGTCGAGCCCTCTCGGTGTAACTTCAGTGCTTGCGCTGTTGGTAATCGGGTTGTCTTATTTGGTGGAGAGGGAGTCAACATGGAGCCAATGAATGATACATTTGTGTTGGATTTGAATGCCAACAACCCGGAATGGCGGCATATCAAAGTGAGCTCTCCCCCTCCCGGTCGTTGGGGCCATACTCTCTCCTGTATGAATGGTTCCAACCTAGTTGTATTTGGAGGCTGTGGAACTCAGGGCCTTTTAAATGATGTGTTCGTCCTTGATTTGGATGCCAAGCAACCAACCTGGCGTGAAATATCCGGATTGGGCCCACCCCTTCCTAGGTCATGGCACAGTTCATGCACACTTGATGGAACCAAGTTAATCGTCTCTGGTGGGTGTGCAGATTCCGGTGTACTCTTAAGTGACACATTTCTGCTTGATATATCAATGGATAAACCCATTTGGCAAGAAATCCCTGTGGCATGGGCTCCTCCTTCCCGTCTCGGCCACACATTGTCCGTCTATGGAGGGAGGAAAATCTTAATGTTTGGAGGCTTAGCTAAGAGCGGCCCACTTCGGTTTCGTTCAAGCGATGTTTACACCATGGATTTGAGCGAGGACGAGCCTTGTTGGCGGTGCGTTACTGGAAGTGGGATGCCGGGTGCTGGAAACCCGGGAGGTGTGGCCCCACCTCCTAGGTTGGACCATGTTGCTGTAAGCCTTCCAGGGGGAAGAATCCTTGTATTTGGCGGGTCGGTGGCGGGTCTTCACTCAGCTTCACAGCTATATCTACTGGATCCGACCGAAGAGAAACCGACATGGAGGATCCTAAATGTACCAGGACGACCTCCAAGATTTGCTTGGGGACATAGTACTTGTGTTGTTGGGGGCACACGGGCTATAGTTCTTGGTGGTCAAACGGGCGAAGACTGGATGCTTACTGATCTTCACGAGCTGTCGTTGTCGAGCACTGTTAAACCCGAAGATCAACTACAGGAAAGACATGAGTCCTGGTAGAAATAGGGTTTAATGCATCTGACTTTTGCCTGTTTTGTTCAGATTGACTACTTTCCAGGTCTAAAATTGAGGTTTGTATCAAAGTTTCACTGTCATTTGCCACTGTGAATCATTCTTCCTTTTACTGCAAGCCTTTTAGGATAGTAATTGGGAAAAAAATTAAAGAAAAAAAAAGGAAAATAAAAATTATCTAGTTAAGGGCTTTGAAATTTGGATGTGTATATACATACTGTTATAATGTACTGTTATGTAATGAGAAAAATGTTGCAACTTGTCTCATGATGCCTCGTTCGAGAACACGAGATCCCTTCAATTACTGGGTTTGGAGGTGCTGAGTTCTCCTCAGAAGCTGAAGCTTGCTCCTCAGCTTAAGTGTATGATTAGTCACCTTTACACTTGTGTCGTTTTTTCGACTCTTATTAAATCACCATGGAATTCTATCATATCATTCACAAGGTTTGTTTAGTTTTACAGATCTTGTGATTTATATACACATAGCAGTCTGTATTATGTGTTGGGAGTTAGCTGCTACAATTTTCTTTGCTTTGCTCTTCATCTTTCTTATGTAGTTTCACATAATTTTTACAAGGATGCTCCCGGCAAGGTCTTGTTGGATGTGTGGATGCACTTATAAGCTATAGCTCTGTAAGTTGAAGGTCTATGAATCGCATACGTACACATGCGTAACCATACTTGCATTCCTGGCATAAAACCATAACTTTAGACTTGTGGACGTACGTTTGTTTAAACATGTCGTGTTCAATATGCTATATGCTATGTAATCTTCAGAACTCTCGCAACTTAAAAGTGATATCACAAATTCTCATTTGTGACGGGCATATCTATCGCAAGCTTGCCACGGGTCAAATACTACCCATGTGGGGTAGATAAGACAAAAGCAGAATGCATAAGGAGTAGCAATCTGTTTTGTCTTATCTAACCACATGAGTATTACTTGACCCGTTGCAAGCTTCTGGGAGACTTGCTGGAGGGCCTGGAGTGATATTTAGA
>JAGPOY010003143.1:0-13587 GCA_018983105.1 Silene uniflora
AGGCAATCGGAGGACATTTTCTAGCACGAGCGGCATCGTCTCACGCGGGTCTTGGGTGCAACGAGTAGGAGAGAATCTACGTTGATTCTTGTTCTTAGGCCTATTTCGCACGGACCATAGGTTATTTCTAAATCTAGCATTTTCGTTTTGTTGCATTTCGTATATGACTCGCATTTACATATTGAATTTTCGTTATAGTCCTTCATGTTAAAGGTATATATACGGAAATATACCCACAAAATCAACCTCGCAAAGTTGAAGATTCGTTAGCCTCGCAAGAACAACGAAATAAGCTCACAAACTGTAAACTTTTTATTAAATTCGGTAATCTGAAAAATAGGGTTACAATAATGCCCTATTTATACTAACACATCTCCTAACATAACTTGTAGTAAAAGCTAGATGTTTCCCTAACTAATTAGGAAACAATTAAACTGAAAATAACTTAGACTAGATTTAGGAAATAGCATACTTTTCCTAATCTTTATTCAAAAGGAAACTAAGTATTATTAACTAAGTATTATTACTCCTAAACGATTTAGAGAACCGTGTTCAGCTCCACGGTTTAGGAAAACGTGCTTGGGCTTAGGCCGCCACCTTTATTGCCTTCCCATCTCAACATCGTCACATAACTTGAACCTATGTCGAAACCTTTGATTAAGATAGCTGCATTTCGACTTAATAATACTTCATTCTCGCCATCGACTAATGCACCTGCATCAGACCTGGGAGCCAACCTAGACTTGATTTGGCTAACAGCGGCCTAATAAGCAGCCTGCTATATGAAGCTGACTGTAAAGGCTGCGAATTCATTTGAAGCTGACTGTAAACGTCCAAATTGTTGCTGACTGTAAAGGCCTAGCCTAGCCTAGCTAACTAAATACGTACCCTCTTGTGAAAACAGGACTAACGAGCCCTGCCTTTCGCTCTTGTTTGAAGTGAAGGTCGAGGCAGATTTTAATCGTTACAATCTATTTCTTAGACGTCATGGAACTGAATTTCTCATACTTTCTTTGAATTTATGTTGCAGTTCATGCTTAAAGCGTCAAGCTCATATACACTTGAACAAATTGATGAAGTAAGAGATATATGGGCCAACTTTGCACTCCAATTTAAGTCAAAGATGAGTGACGATGATGAAGTTTAGCTTAAGTAGGTTAGGTTTTGTTTTACTTTGCTTGTTTCGTAAGAGAACATTGATCAACTTAATTAGAAACATTTATGTACGCTAATTCAAAACTTGTGCTAGCTTAGCTAGAATTTGTGGATTCGAGATGCATGTTGACGTTAATGTAGTATTTGGAGATTTGTTGGAATGACATTGAAGATTTCCGCTATTTTGTAAGCTATATAGCTGATTTTTGAGCCATATAGGCTGGGTAGCTAGTAAATAAAATTCTATATAAAAAAAAGACCATGTACAAAGACGTCGGTTTATTTAATAGTCGTGCTCAATTATTTCAATAATATAACGGCTAGTAAAAATTGGAGCGTGCGGGAAGTTTTTCAAAGAGAGCGGTTTTAAAGAGGACGGTTCTGGCATTGGAAAGATAACGGGCAAGGAGAACGGTTCTGTTTTGAACCGTTCTGTTTGTGATTTTTAATGAGAACGGTTCAATTATGAGAAACCGTCCTCTTAGGAAAAGAGGACGGCCAACGGGAGCACGGTTGCGCACCCTCATATAAGAACGGTTTTTAACCGTCTTTTTTCCTTTGTTTTGTAGTAGTGATAGCATTCATGTAATCGGTGATTGATTGATCCGTGTTTTTGACGATTGAGTCAAGACGATCTTTGATTTGCAATATTTGTGCGCGTGAAGGATTAGCGTAGGTGCGAGCAAATAAGCCTCAAGCCTCTTTCGAGGTGGTGACTCGGACAATTAAGGCTTGGACGACCGGTGATAAGGTGCCCATGAGAGCACCCAATATCAGGCCGTCTTGTTTCAGCCATGTGAAGTAAGCGGGATTTGGTTTTTCGGTTTTGTCATCTCCCACAAGAGTTGGTGAGGGTGACGGGTTGGTAACATCAAGGAAACCCAGCAAACTGTAACCGAACAAGATATGGGTCAGTTGAAAATGCCAGGACGTGTAGTTGAGGGGCGTGAGTTTGACGCAGTGGTTTAGGGGTGCGGTGGTTTCATGTGGGTTGGGGACGATGGTGTCGTGGTTGGTCATGGTGATGAGTGGTCTGGTTGTGGTGTTGGTGGAGCGTTTGAATTGGTTGCGACAAGGGTGAAGGCAGATTTTGGAGGATCGATTATGACTCCTTGATATCATATAAGAGTTTGGTTAAAGTGATTGTTATTGATAATAAATATTGGATGTAGGTACAATTTATATAAGGGACAAGGGAAGCTAAATAAGACTAATAATAGGAGCTTTTACAATAAGAATATACACAATAAAATCTTTTGATATTTACAATGAGAATGCATCTTTAATTGCTTGATTTTAGGGAGTGATTGATTGCCTTGTTGGTTGATTGATTTGATTCTTTTGCTTTGCAGATTATTGAAGGAATATTGTTGATACATGACAGAGGTGATCATCGAAGGAGACTACTTAATGGTTATGGAAGACTTGAAACAACGTAAACGAGGGCATAGCGATTTATGCCTTGTTTATGACAATATCTATTCTTTATGTTCGTTTTTCAATCATGTTTCTTTTATTTTTGTTCGTAGACAGTTAATAGAGTTGTCCATGAATTAGCCAACTTTAGACGGATTCGAACTCTTTCCTTTTCCTTAGTTAAAAAAAGAAGTGTACTATACTCCATCCAGCCAAAATAACAAAAACGGATTCGAACTCTTTCCTTTTCCTTAGTCTGAAGAAGCATAAGGAACCAAGAATTTACCAACACCAAAATATTCGATCCAACAAACATCCAACAAGGACCTTAGTTTCCTGCACAAAGGAAACTGATCAGCGTTTCGGCCACCATGCTCCTTCAATGATAGTTACAGTAACTCGCCATCGCCAACATTATAATAATAAGCAAGTGTGAGATTGTCCTTGAGAAAACTAGCCTTTCCACTTAGTTTTCAGCTTGTTTGCGGGATGTCGAATGTCTGCAGATTTTTTTTTCTTTATCAGGCTATCAGCATTTTCAAATAAAGACTGCATGGAAATCTTCAATACTTGCTCCTTTGAGGTTCCCTTCATCAACACTTGCAACAGATATATTGATCCTAGCAGGTCCTAGGCTATGGAAGCTAATTGCTTGTAAGATACAGATATATTGATCGTATAGCTAGCACACGCGGCATACCACATAACTTTTCTGTGTGTTCAGATCGTAATGGTTTCATTTACACATAAGAGGTTATAAAGAGCGTAAAACCAGCTTTGATATATGGAATTGATAAATCATTTAGTATGTCATATACATGTAGAAGCGAAACGAGAGCAGGTCTAGTAAATGTAAGTGCTGTGGATGTGGATACATAAACCAGGAAGGCAAAAGGATGAGGGGAATAACTGAGTAAAAAATTAGGAATTACTGAATTACTGAAGGCCGTATACAAGAAGGGCACCGACACCAGCAAGACCAGCAACAAGGCCAATGATGACTCCAACTGGAGGTAAACCGCCACCAATAGCCTTGCCAGTATTGACATCATAGCGAGCGAACCTCTTCTTAGGGGCTATGCATTGGGGACAAGCATAATCATCGGGTTGATCTTCGAATGGTTTAGGCAAAGTGTAAATGAAACCACAATCGAGGCAAATGTGGGTTGCTCTCGCCTTTTGGGAATCGGACAGTTTTCTACCAAAGCGAGGAGGAGCTGGCCTTTTCGGAAGTCTCTTGACATCTACTGGTGGTCCTCTGAATAACGCACAACGTCAGATCAACTATATTGATTGCATATTTGCATTGCATTGGCGTACATACATCTCAAAGTAGAATACCAGACCTGTTGATGACGAAGTAGACAGAATCAGGCTTAGCCTGTATCGCGGTTTTAGTGAAGCCGAGTTTATCAGCAGGCCACAGTTCATCCCCAAAGAAGCTGCTGGTGTACAGTACTTGATCTCCTGTCTTTAAACCCGCTTTCGCTGCATTCCCACCTCCTTCTACTCCCTGTGTTACGATTAAGATTGCTTAAACAATTATACAGCATTCTAATTCTAATGGGATGTTAAATCATAATATTTGCCCATGTACCGTGATGACGACTCCACCACCAGGCTTTTGACCCAAGGTGAGGCCCAATGGCTTGTCAACTTCAACCTCGACCGTCTTGGCAGCGCCTGCAGCTTTCGCCGCGATCTCAAGCCCACCTTTCTTAAGTGTTAAAGAACTTGACTTCGTTCGAGCTACGCTAACCAAAGGGTTGAAGACGGAGGTTTTAGCGCCTTGAAGAGACTGTCCATGGAAGTTGGTTTTCTACGAAACAAGAGTTCATAACAAGAACAAGAAGAACACAACCAAGTTTAGTCACAGTGAATCCAAAATGTGAAAAAGTATGGAAGAAGCAGAGAAAGGAGAAAAGTGGGAAACCTGGTGAAGAAGAGATGGAGAGGGCTTGGAAGAAGTAGAGGAGGATAATGTCCAAGATGGAGAGGAAGATGAAGCTGCCATACTTACTGACAATCACTGAACGGAATCAATGTGATTGTGGTATGTGGATAACATAAGGCATCATCTTTTGTTTGGTATTTGTAAAGCGTGGAGCGACCACAAGTCCACAACCACTACTTTTCTTTGGTTTCAATGTTTCATGTTTGGACTAAAGGTGGCAATAGGGTCACTCGATTTGTTATGAGTCGGATCAAAGCAAGTTACGTTGCATCGGTTTCGGATGGTGTTGGGTCAATAGCGGCGGGTTGGTTACGGTTAATGACGGGTCATTATCGCTTTGGGTCATCGGTTGCTGACGACTTGGGTCGGGTTCGGTTCTGGTCAGTAACGGGTCAAATTAGCAACATAAATTTCATCATAGTATTTACTTTTGGTCGATAATTTCATGATAAAACAATTTATAGGTGTATTTATTTTAGCTTTAAGTGAAAACAACTAAGATTGTATATTCTGTCTTATGTGGACAAAATATAAAGATAATTCATTATCAAGTCATCTAAAAAAAAGTTACTGTAAATATTTTTCAGAGTTTTATTTACTCATATTTCATTCATTTGATATTGTGATAATCGTACAATTTGTGAATGCCTCTATTTATATTGAGTGCCTTCATTTCCTCTGAGACAATTAAAATGATGACTCATTAATAAGACAGAGTAGTATGGCAGTTAATATAGTACTGCTCCACTAATTATGTTGTGGCTTAGCTGATGTAAATGGTCCTATATTTATGGTCTTTCTGACATGTACTACCCTACCAACACATATTGTGCCCGTCCGCTGTTGCATTTTCTGCAATTGTAACATTTCTGCACTTGCACAATTCTCTAATGCATCATTTTTCAAACTTTCTGAAATGTGCATACCCCCTCCGCAAGTTGGATTTGGATGAATGAATTAAAATCATCCCTAACTTGGAACATATGAAGAAATTTTGATTATCATCGAGTGCTTTGGTCACTAAATCTATAATTTGAAGAGATGATTTAAACCCGATTGCACATTATCCCTTGCTTAGTGATAATCCAACTTCAAGTGCTTGGTTCATTCATAAAAGACTAGGTTTTCTGCTATGTATTGAGAAGCCTTGTTGGCACAATCAAACATGATATACAATCGAACATGCACATCAAGAACAGATAGTAATTCTTCAAGTCATACAAACTCACTTGTTGTTTGTGACATACTACTGAGACTCAGTTGAAAATTTTGAGACAACCTTTTGTTTCTTGGTTAATAGGAATATTTATAATAGTTGGACCTCAACCATCACCTTAAAGTTTTAGTTGAGTTGGTTCATCTATCATAGTATCAGAGCCAGTGTGACCGAAGGTCACGGGTTCGAATCCTGGCAACCTCAAAACTCCTCAAAAACTCTCGGAGTGGAAACCCAGCACACGGTATGGGGGAGCCTGTGCACACTAACCACTCTTCAAGCTCAATTGACATTTGAGTGAGGGAGCGTAATAGGAATATTTATAATACTTGGACCTCAACCATCACCTTAAAGTTTTGGTTGAGATGGTTCATCTATCATTGGTCTTCCAAGATATTAGTGAATCCGCAAAGAAAACACAGAAACATGTCAAGAATCTGCAGAAACATGTCAAGAATCTGCTACTAACGGCACATGACCCCTAATTTACATCACAATATCCTTTGAAAAAATGTTCTGACATTAATAAATAGAATAGTCCTGTCTATGGTTCCCTTTTAAGTGTTTGAGAACATGTAAAACTGCTTGGAAGTGAGGTCTCTAGGCTCACATATAAACTGGCTCAATTCTTGAACATCATAGTATAGGTTAGGTTAGGTCTTGTCAGATTAAGATGGAGCAATCTTCCAATTATCCTCCTGTATCTTTCAGAATTGTCAAGAATTTTATCCTGATTTGTGGACATTTTCAAGCCCTTTGGTAATGGAAACTTGGCCGGCTTGCAATGTAGCATCCTCGTGTTAGTTAGGATGTCATGTATGTAGAGAAGTATTCTTTCTTCATTTCTTGTGACTTCAAATCCCAAAAAGTATTTCATATATACAAGATCTTTGATGGTGTAGGCTTCATGTAGAGCCCCTTTTATCCTCTTAATTTGCATCTCACTGTCTCCTATAATGATCAAAATCATCCACATAGACAAGAACAATGGTGATCAAGCCTGCCACCTTATGCATGAATAGAGAGTAGTCATGTTTTGACTGAACAAACCCAAGTTGTAGTAGCGATATGGTCAGCTTCACACTCCACTGCCTCGAATCTTGTTTTAAACCATAAATGGATCTTTTTAATTTGCAAACATGATTTATGCCTTGGAGATCATAGATCCATGTGAACAAGCTTAAAAGGTTTATCAGCTATAATTTCACTCAGTAAAAAAAGCAATTTAATTATGATGCGTTGTAAATGAACAAATATTGCAAGGAAATATAAAGAATGATTTGCAATCACAAATAGCTGTGTATTTCATTTTACTCAAAAATGTATGTCCAAGTCTGGCGTGCATTAAATGGAGATTTGGTTGCCTTGATTCAACATTAGTACAACTAGATACGCCTCTACTTTTATTAATGTTCATTGAAAAAATATCATTTTCTTCCTTATCCAAAAGGTTGTTTCATGTTTTAAATCTATAAAGGCCTAGTTTTTTTTCCATAAGATTCCACTTCCTCAATAATAGGGTCCTGAATTATAGATTTATGTATCATTAATTCTGATTCGCAGATTGGTGCATGTAGAAGTTGTCCAACAGATAAAAGGTTATGTTTGAATCTCTTCACAAACCCTATTTGATCCACCAATCTTACTCTCCCGGCCAATAGCTAAACTAACGAATATGGGTTTATTTGACTTCCTCAAATTAGTAAATGAAGAAAAATTAGTGCACATAAGATATGTGGCCCCAATGTCAATAATCCACAAATTATTATCATTCAAAATATCATTAGTTTGAACTAGGGATGCTATACTTATACCTGTAAAGTTCATAGTTGAACTGCTGTTTTGTTGACCATTTTTAGAGTTTGTGATGTTTGTTTTTATAGTAAGGGGCATGTGAACAGGGTTTTAATATAACTTGACGTTTCCGCCGTCATAATTGATGTTATTTTATTAAAATTTCATTTTCGTTTTAATTTGTAAATTATTAAGTCATATTGAGAGATGTATCAAATGCTTCCTCGTTAATTCTAAGCTTTTAAGAACGCAAATCCTTGCACTATTGTACAGTTCCTTACTTATCCGGCGACCGTTCCAAATGTTGTCATATCCAGTCGAGTGCCAAAGAAACCATCAATCAAGATCTTGCTCATTGTCGGCCTATAACTACAACTGATGGGATTCTTATATATGATAAGTATACAATTGTTCTTCTGCCAATGATCATGCACACTTGCTCTCTTGCATGTGCTATTGTCGAGTTAAAGAACGTAGAGACTTGGTGATGCTTTTTGGCATGCATAAGACGATGTTTGGTGATACAACGAAGTGACATTTGTGTCGTTTGATAGGCTCGTCGTTTAGACTATCAAACAATATTTGCATTGTCACTCCAACAAACAACTTTAGCAAGGGGTAAGTAGAGGTCGAACATAACGGACGGTTAATCTTGGATTTGTCTCTAAAGAGGTGCTTAAGGTAGTAAGTAGTAACAAGGAGTGTCACAATTGATTGGTAAGGTGAAACGATCAACCAATAATTACTAACAATAAATGTAAACAAATGAAAACAAAGCAAGTATGTAAATAGGAGTGTAAGCAAATATGGAGAAAACCAGGGGCGGCCCTTAGAGTTTGGAGGCCCTGTTCCAAATTTTTTTTTTGAGGCCTCATGTTCGCCGTTGTGATTTTTGTAAACAGTAAAAAAAACTATTTGCACTTTGTATTAGTTGTAATTTTCATTCAATTTTTATTGTATTTTCTTTGTGAGATACAGAGTACTTTAAAAAAAGCGGAAAAAATATAATTTCACCCTTAACTTAGGGAGATTTAGCTAAAAAATGAATTAAAAAGGAGTGTTTAATACATTAAATGGATGGAGCGAAATAATCATTTTTGCCTTGATCTAATGTGAAATGTTACCATGGTTATTGCGTGAGACGAGCTTACACTCTAAGACAATCTCATTATGTAAAAATATTACTCATTTACTAGAATTAAATGAATATTCTTATCTTATTAAAATGGATTGCCTCACGATTATGAGACGTTTTATTCTATAACTTCTGAAAATATGTAAGTTAAAGTTTGAGAAAAGACAAAGTACAAAATTTCACACAATAGTAGTGTAAATATTTAGCCAATAGTTTACTTGTGAAGAATTTAATAAAGAAGTCTAATAGCCACTTAAACAATTTATTAACGAAAGAAAAAGATGAGGCCCAAAAGAAAAATAAGTGGAGAAAAAATGTCCCAAATGGTAATCGAACACGCGACCTTTGGATTATATGTTCGGAACTATACCAGTATACCATTGTGACAACCGATATAACAACTCTTAGAGTTGCAGATTTTGTTTAAATTATGAGGCCCTTCTCGTGTTGGGCCCCTGTTCACCGAACCGAATTGAACGCCCAATGGGTCGCCCATGGAGAAAATACTAGGGTGTCATGGATCCTAGGGACGATCATATGGTAAATCCAAAGGATGTGAGTCTGGCTATTTGGTCAAGGTCATGGTATATTAGGATCAGAACTTTTGGTCCTGTGATCCTTAGGTCAAGTCGAGTTAGCTTCTAGCATACACCTGGTCTTCCTACTAACTTAGTGCATGGTCTAATAATTCCCGAGACTTTCGGTCTTGTTGGTTTCGTTGTATGGGTAGAGAATCATGCAAGGTCGTGAGTCAAGCATTTCATCAAACATAACACGTGCACTAAGATAGAATTACAATAACAATTTTAATCAACTAAATAAACTCACTAGAACATGGATCTACCCTCTAATGATTCCCCTAATCCCCCATTAACCTTAGCTGAAGGACTACACACTGATCATCATGGAAATCATGCAAATAATGGTGTCAAACATCATAGCCAGAGAAAACATGATGATCAAAGTAAAGTAATTGACAAGGATTAACAATAAATTAAGTAAAGTGTAAAGAACTGTACCAACTTAAGGAGATGAACAATAATAATAAAGGAAATAGAGAAGAAACCCGTTGATTAATGAAGAATTGTCACCTTCTTCAATTACAACCCAAGAATTCTTCAATAATAAGACTAGATCTAAGCTTGAATGTGAAAATATTAAAGAACAATTAAGGAAAGAGTAAAATAATTAAATGTGATTAAGCTAAATACTTCCTAATTATTCCTCTAAAATGGTGTGTCCTTAAGATGAATTTTTCGTCTTAAATTTCAGAAATTATGGCGCCAAAGATTAGGGGTAAGCAAACATCAAAGAGGGCTAGAGTAGAGGAGCCCCAAGTGGTGGAGGATGTGCAAATGAATGAGCCCCGAGAATGGTATGATCCCTTATTTACCGATGTAATTTTCACTTGAAAAACTCAATGGGAAAAATGGAATGTCTTGCGGAGCAAATTTAAGAAACCTACTAAGTTTATCAATAAATAGTCTTTGAAGCACATGAAAATTGATAAACAAGTCAAATCGTTATTTGTCAATCTTGGTATGAAAGCGGCTTATGATACGAATTATTTAACCTTCCCCCAATTGACATTGGAAATTTTGAGCTCTTTTGAGTTTCATCGGTGTAAAAAAGAGGGTTATATTTTAAATGTAAGCTTTCGCTTGTTCAATACCGATTACAATTTGTCTTTAGGTGCCTTTGCGGAAATATTTGGCTTGCCCTATAACAAATTACCATGCGAATCACCCGACTCCTACAATCCCAAGACCACATGGGAAGCCATCTCCCACTACCCATTCGTAGATTGGAACCATTTGCCCCAACAATTCATACACTACCCCCAAATCCATATTTGGCAAAGGTTTATGGGTTGGACATTTTTGGGGAAGAATGAACCTAACTCGGTACGACAAATGGAGGTGACAATCTTGGGTTCATTTTTAAATGTTGATGGTGATGACCCTTCGGGGATTAATATCCCCTACCACTTTACGGTAAACCTAACCAAGCAATGTAATCCTAAGGTTAGTACGATTGTGTTGGGTGGCCTAATCACTAGAATTGCGTAACACCTACGTGATTTTAACCAATTGCAAGAGACTACCAATATGCGACCAGTGCCGAAACAAAGGAGAAGGGTATTGGACTTGACTATTGTAACACCCCGACTATCCGGCCAAGATAATTGGAGCGTCACCATCTCGGTTTCCTGAGGTAGTGTTTCAAAACTCGAATAAAAGAACACTTTATTATAAATTTAAAGGTTTAAAGATTACATAAACGTAAACAAATGAAATACAACTCATGACTACTACCCTCATCTAGACTACTACACATGTCTCGTGACTCTTCAAGCCGTCCCGCATCCCACGTGCTACCCGCATCCCACGTGCTATCCACATAACATGTATACAATCTGCTCCCTATATAAGTAAGAACGTCATATGGATCAACGCAGGCCACCCCAAGAGGGACAGGTGACAGACACGCAACAACAAACGTCAGTCCCAAGAATAAAGACATGTACAAGATGCAAGGTACGTAAAGTAAAAGCAACAAGACGACAATGAATACAATCCTCATCTCCACCATGTAACCAGACAACGGGACACGCCCAGACGTGCCTAATCTCGTAAGGTACTCCGAACACATCGGTGGTACCGGGCCCAAGAGCGACTCGGGTCCCCTGCCAGACGTCGTGTCTCAACCACATGAGTCCCTCCAAACTCAAGCCATTAATGTGCACATCCCTCTTGGAGTGGGAAGCTCCAAGAGGCGACCTAAGTGGAAGACGATCTCCCAATCGTCCTTCGTCTCCACAACAACCATATTACCATCATCAATCCTCCATTTTTACAATACAATCAACATTGTACCACAATACCTTATTATCACCCTAATCACCTCATAATCACATAATTAGCGACTAAACATGTTATAATGCAACTAATCTAATTACATGAGACTAATTACATAATTAACCATTAAACATACAATAACCCGAATATGGAAATCGAGTAGGATTAACCTACCTTTTAGCATGCTCCATAAGAAATCCATCATAAGTAAGGTCCGTCTCATAAAACCGTCTCACCCTAAACAAATCACATAATAATTATCACCATACATTCTAAACTATAATTCAACATCAAACCCCTTACTAACACCCCTTAATTACCCATCCTACATATTCTAATTACTAATTAATAAAAACAAGAGAGAAAAGGTTTAACTCACAAAAGGTGGTAGAGGAAAGGTGGTTGCTCCATCTAAATCCATGCTTGGCCATGGAAGAGGGTGGTTTAGGATGAGTTTGGGTGAGGGAGATGTAGTTTAGAGAGATAGGGTGTTAGGTGGAGAGTGGTGGATTGTGTTTGGATAAGGAGAATCCGAATTAAAGCTTCACGAGTGAGAACAGCTGGCACTCGATCGAGTGAACCGGTCACTCGGTCGAGTGAAATGAACTCGGTCGAGTGAAACCGTTACTCGACCGAGTGGAATACGCTCGGTCCACTAAACGCTCCACTTGGTCGACTGCAAAATCGTCGAGTCTCGAATGGGTTTCCACTCAGTCTATATGACCGAGTACTAGGTTGAGTAAACCCGGAAGTTTGGGTTGTTACAGTCTTCCCTCCTTAAAATGAACTTCGTCCCGAAGTTCGCCACTCGCTCTCTTCCTCAAAATCTCCTCACTCGTTTCCTTACTTGCACTTTCCTTTCATACTCACATCTCTCGTACTTTTGGTATTCTATACTCATAAGCATATGCAATCCTTCCTTTAAAAAGGTCAACTAGGCTTGTTCACTCCTCCCTTAAAAAGAACTTCGTCCCGAAGTTCACCAAGTTGTCTACTTAGGCTTTCCATAAAAGGGTTGTGACATATGAGTTTATCGCGTTCGTTGGTTAACCAAACACACCTAAACGTATATCATACCTCAATGTTGACTTCGTGAGTCGGCCTTCACATGGTTCCGTAGTGGGTCGGGTTGTTACAAATGGTTTGTCTAGTTAGTTCTACATGGATTCCCGAGGTTTTGGGTCGTTCCCTTATACGTATAAACGCGTAGGCAGTCGGCTAGGACCAAAACAATGAAGGACAAGCACAAACAGTCTCACTCGGCCGAGTGGGGGTAGCACTCGGTCGAGTGGTTGACTCACTCGGTCGAGTACCCCAATTTCCAGAAACTTTGGACATTCTGCCCTCAACCCACTCGGTCGAGTACAAGCCGTACTCGGTCGAGTGAATTTCCACTCGGTCGAGTAGAAGCCTTACTCGGCCGAGTGTCACTGTGTATCTCCTAACTAGGTCGTGGTCGGTCTTTTGTTGTCACTCGATATCGCATACACATCAAATAGGGTCCCAATGGTGGCTAACCACTAACACACCCGCCTTACCGCGGTGTCTAACAATCCGTGGCCTTAAGGCCGAGTCTTACAACGCGCATAAAACAACATAGTTCGAAATAGAAATTCAATTCTAGTACAATTAAAACAAGGAGATGCAAATGTAGGGCGGAACTAGCTAGAGGGCTTCCTCTTCTTAGTGAATCTCTTGACCCACTACACAATGGCACCCTCGTTGGTGGCCGGTGACTCCTCCCTCGCGGTGCTATGCTCTTCTTGCCCGCCCTCCTCAAGGCCCTTGTCATAGGTCTCCGCGCTCTCCACGAAGAATCTGTAACAACCCGACTTTGTACTCGGTCCCGGAGACCGAGTGAGAAGCCACTCGAAGGTTAACACGTCATAGTGGAGTGTCCGTGGACCAAAGGGAGAGTTTAGGGGACCGAGTAGAGGGGTTGGGGTACCGAGTAGAGAGTTTAGTGGACCGAGTAGAACGTTAGGCTGACCGAGTGAGTTCCACTCGGCCGAGTAAGGGTCTACTCGACCGAGTGGGTTCCACTCGGCCGAGTGACTTT
>JAGPOY010003144.1:0-13587 GCA_018983105.1 Silene uniflora
CAGCTACCGGCCCCAGCTTCTGGTCTATGACCAGGCCGTCCAGGCGCGGTCCAAGGAGACCAACCCCGCAGGTACGCGACAGCACGGTAAGCCGGCACCCTGTTTAACAGACCCCGAAGGTCCCCGTGCAATAACCGCATGAATGCTCATCCCGGGGGTTGAACCTGTGACCTCGCAGTTCGCCCAAATTGGAACGCTTTGAGGGAGCACAGCCCACCACGGGACTCGCAGCACTTGGTTAAAAAAAAAAGTTAGATATTTTTAATGTACTTTTAATGACGAATCAAATAAAATCACACATGAATATATTTTCACTTATATATCGAGAGAAAATTGCAGTTAAATGTCCGCTTGTGAATAGTGTATAAAAGTGAAACATGTAAAGTGGAGTTGAATGGAGGGAGTAATATGTCCAATATGCTTCTTTTTGTACCAATTTATCCCGACCCTCTACCGATTTGGGAGTTTGGCCGAGTATACACTAGTAAACAAAAATTGCAGGAGTAGTACAAGGCAGGTGGGAGTCATTGCAAATTGAAGAAAGTATCCTTGTACAGTTGTACCCAAACAATACTAAATTACTAAGTGATCCTCACAAACATGGATACAGCATAAGGTCATTAACAATAGATGTTTGTCAACAAAGGTTTGTATACTTGTTAGAGGTTTGTTGACAAACCTCTCTATTGTTGGGAATGGGGTTTGAGGTTCATAGACGAGAATGGTTACAATATTGTATACAGGTTTGTATTTTTGGTTGTGAGTGATAGTGGACCCCATGTAGTATACTTTTATGAGATTTGTTTATTTTTTGAGAGGTTTGTCTATTGTTGTATTGAGGTTTATTGATAGATAGGTTTGTGTGTTGAGTGATGTGGCATTAGACAAACCTCATTTGGGGTTTGTCTATTGCTAATGCCCTAAGGAAGACATTGTACCTACTAATATTCCTTATATGTCATTGCAATATATTTATTCAATCGCAGTTATTTTACTTACTTTCCTATTTTGGGCAGTTAAATTTAATTGTTTATCTTTTTAATTTAAAATTATTTTTAATGGGCAATTTCTTAATTGACACTTTATTTGTTTATTTGTCATCTAGTAATTGGCTTATTTCTCCTTTTTTTAGTTTTTTGTGCCAAATCATAAATAAACATATAATCGAAACGGTAGGAGTATACATTTAGAGACACTACTAATTAGTACGAATTGTCTACTATGCTTTGTTATCGACATAGTGACAACATAGAAACACAAAAGGAATATTTGAGGCACTCTGTCGCAGCAATACAAATTTAAGCAAGCAAAATGGTTATTACTTACTTATTAGTGACAAGTTTAAAGATATAGTATAAGTGAGAACGTGGCGTTGCATTGTAGGGTAGGAACTAGGAAGTAAGATACTTGGTACGGAATGGGGTGAGTAATTTTTTTTTTATTTCGACAACAGTAAACTCGTATTGATATGAAATAAATATATAGATACAAGCGGTAAATGAAACAAACAGAAAAGGTTAGCCAGTAGCTAGACTAACTGACCAGTTGCGGTGCAAACGTAAGAAAAGGCGAATAACACTTAGAGTGTTTCGCATGACAATTGGTACTGACTTAGTGGAAGTCAGAACGGAAGATAGTTTTCGTGAATGTATACGGAAATTAACTGAGGATTGGGTAGTAGTAGTAGTTGCCTCACGCATGACGCTAAGGAGAGCTGTAGTAGTTGCCGTGAAGTTGGAACTTCCCTGAACCTTAAAACTCGTAATAGCACCAGTTGGAAGAGCTTTGGAGTACGCCATGAAACATCCTGGATGATTGGTTTTCCGTACAGAAATGAAGAATGTAAAGTCAGGACGTTGTGGAGAGTGTGCCAAAGATTGGGGAGCAGCTTCAGAAAAGGAAAAGTTGGTTTTATTTGAAAATTGCAGCAGCTGGGAATGGTTGGAGGACATATTATCCGCCAGACGAAGTATGGAAACAGGGGTGACAGCAGCATCTTCAAAGATAATGGAATTACGCACCAACCAGATTGATCTCAAAATGCAGAAAAAGGCAAGCAGGCGATCAAAGTCAGACGGTGCATATAGATACTTGACGTAATCAGTAACCCACCTCTGGAAAGTAACACTTGGGTCAGCACATGAATTTAAACCAAGAATAGAGGATCGCCAGATATGTTGGATAATAGGGCAAGAGCGCAAAAGATGATCTGTCGATTCATGAGACTCAGAGCAGAAAACACACTCAAGCGAGACGTTGATGCCACGACGAGACAAGTTTGTTTTTTTGGCAGAATATTATGTAGAAGGCGCCAAAGAAAAACAGCAAATTTGGTTGAAAACGGGAAATTCCAGATAATTTTCCATGGTGCCCAGCTGACGGCCGAAATGGAGTCTGGGATTCGTGAGTTATCCAAAAGAAAATGGTAACCAGAGCGATAAGAATAGGAGCCATCCTCTGTATATTTCCAGTACAGATAATCATCGGAGATTAAAAGTGGTGGTTCCATAGCTAAAATGGATTTGGCAGTGAAGGGCGCAAAAAAACTGAAGATGATAGTAGGATTCCAGGAGCCAGCAGGCAATAGAAATTCAACCATCTTAGGCTGTATTGTAGGTGATGGAACTCGTAAAGTGGGGTATTCACCCTCAACCCACTGATCAGAATGTAAAGCAAAGGATAGTCCGTTACCCACTTTCCATGCCATAGCCTGAGAACAGGTTGCAGCCGCACGACAGATGCCAGACCACACATATGATGGTTGAGTAGTATTCGATTTGAAGGTAGGAATTGGGAAATCTTTCCGATATTTTGGTGCCAAATATTTTGCAAGAAGACCAATCGGTCTATGATGGATGCGCCAAAAATTCTTAAGGAGAGCTGCTTGGCTTAGTAGTGGAACAGATTTAATACCAAGTCCTCCCAAAGCATTTGGAGCATGTAGATGATCCATGGGTAGCCAATGTAAAGATCGCTTTGTAGCATCATGACGCCACCAGAACGCAGTAATTAAAGAATCCAATTTCCTTGAGATAGATTGAGGTAGTGGGATAGCAGCCAGGATGTGGGTAATAGAACCCAGTAAAATGGAATTGATAATAAGGAGCTTATTAGACTGACTTAAACGTAACGCAGACAAGGAAGTGATACGGGTGATGAATTTATCAATGAGAGAGTGAAAAGTCGTTGTCTTTTTCTTAGGCAAATCAATAGGAACCCCCAAATAACTCCCAAGAGATTGAGTAATTGTCATTCGTAGAATGTTTGTCAAGTGAATCTTAAAATCTGTTGGAGCATTGGGACTAAACTTGATGAAGGACTTATCCAAATTAATCATTTGCCCGGATGCCCGTTCAAAAACATGGAATAAATCTCTCAACGTTTCGAATGCAGAGGGCGTGGCTTTGCAGCATAAGAAAGCGTCATCCGCGTAAAATAAATGGGTGATAGGTGGGGCATACCTTGAAATCTTTAACCCAGTAAGGGAGCGTTGGTGCTCAGCCTGTCGTAGCTGGCATGATAACACTTCCATACACATTATGAAAAGATATGGTGACAACGGGTCCCCTTGTCTGAGGCCACATCTTGGGTGAAAAGAAGTAGAAGGAACACCATTGATGAGAATATTGTAATTGACAGTAGAGATGCATTCCCAAATGAGATTGCGCCAGACCATATGGAAACCGAAACGGGTAAGTAGAGACAGAAGGAACTGCCATGAAACGCGGTCAAAGACTTTGTGCATATCGGGTTTTAATACCGCAAAGCAGTTGGTCCCTCGCTTGGTTTTATTTATATAATGCATAAGTTCTTGTGCAATTACGCAGCTATCCGACATGAGACGCCCAGGTAGAAAAGCTTGTTGGGAATCAGAGATAATAGAAGGCATGACTCGCTTCAGTCTATTGGCAATACACTTGGAAGCCAATCTATATATCACGTTACAAAGACTAATAGGCTGGTACTGCGTAATCGATTCAGGTTTATCAACCTTTGGGATTAGCACAATCAAGCTATTGTTCCATTCTTTAAGCATGACGCCTGAGTTGAGGAAACGGAGAATAGCTGAAGTGACTAAGGGGACAATATCAGGCCAGAAAGACTGGAAAAATTGCGGTGTAATGCCGTCTGGACTCGGTGATTTCGAACCATCCATACTGTGTAAGGCTTGAAGGACTTCCAACGATGTGAAAGGTGACTGAAGGTAAGCACAATCAGTTGGAGTAAGTGATGGCAAAGCAAGTTGAGAAAGCAAAGGCTCAACCACACCACAAGGATTAGCCGGATCATGGGTGGGGACATAGCAGAGGAGTGATTGGAAATAGTCCAGAATTTCAGATGTGATCGTATCAGGGGAGTCTAGCCAGTCACCAGAACGAGAACGAAGGACAAGAAGCAGGTGCTTGGCAGCCCGTTGTTTGACTCTGCTGAAAAGAAATCGAGTAGGGAAGCCATCCATAATATCATGTTGGAGTTTAGAAAGCTGTAAGCAATATTGGCGTTGGTATTGAAGAAGCTCAAGTCGGGATGTTCGGAGTTGTTGGTATAAAAGTGCAGAGGGTATGTCAACAATATGAGTTGCTGCAGCATCTAAATCCTCTTCAATAACTGACCAATTGATGCCGTGTGAAATTCGATGATTAATTACCCAATGCATAATTACTTGTCTCGCAGTTGCAAGCTTTCGAGAAATCACAAACATAGATGAACCAACCAGATGTTTGTTCCATGTATCACAGACCAGCTTATAAACTTCCAGATCCGATAGACACCAATTATCTATTCTATAAAGGCGTTTAGGATGAAATTTGTCTGGGAAAAAATTAAGAAGAATTGGGGCATGATCGGAAATAAGGATTGGAAGATGTAAGACAGACGTAGATGGAAAAAGAGAAAAAAAAGGCGATGTTGGCATAAGCCCGATCAAGTCTTTCCATGACAAGGTGGCCATCATGTTGATTATTCATCCATGTAAATCGGGGCCCAAAAAAAGGCACATCAATAAGACCATTAGCAAATTTCCAGGATGTAAAATTAGATTGGCCACGAATAGTTTGAGACCCTCCAATTTTATCAGAGAACAATTCGACTTGATTGAAATATCCAATCAAAAGCAAAGGAGACAAAGAAGAAATTAGGGTAGAGAGGCGATTCCATAAAGAGAGACGATATTCAAACTTAGGTTCCCCATATATGAACATAAGATAGAATACATAATTTTTACTAGGTGTAGGATTTAAAACTAATTTACATAGGATAAAGTAAGGATCAGTACTAATAGGGAAAAGATCTACGGAATCTTCCCATCGCAAAAGAAGGCCTCCACTGCGTCCCGCAAAATCTACTCCACAAAAGTGAGACAGGCCTAAATGGGAAGTCTTTGCAGCAGTAGCTGCAACCGTAGTCTTCGTTTCATGCAAAAACAAAAAGGACGGATGATATTGTATGATACAACGGTGAAGGTAAGGAATTGTAGGATCATCCGTGTCACCTATTCCCCTACAATTCTAGCAAAAGGTCGTCAGTGGTAGATGGGTGGCGAATTAAGGTCCGCCACCAGACCTATAGCAGAGTACTGATAACAATCAGCACTGGAACATGGAAAAGAAGACCATGTTAGAGAGGTAGTCTCAGAAAAAGTGAGAAACTGGAGGTGATCAATTCGAGGTTTCTTTGACATAGCTGAGTCAGAGATCTCGAACTCAAATGGCCTGAGAGACCTCTTTGTGAGCAGAGAAAATGAAGATATTGACTTATGATTAGATAAATGTGAGTAATTAAAGGGAGGCAAATCCACAAAGCCCAGCATATAATCAGAAGGGTCCAGGCTCTCATTTTCTTCAAGCGATAAATTAAAGAAAGAAGAGTGATTAGTACGCTTAAAACGTGGACGACTATAGAAATTAAAACCAACGCCTACCTTTCGCTTGTAGACAAGCATTATACGCTTGCCACAAGTGTCGGTACCAGAAGAATCATTCCCAGTAACATGCTGAGAACTAGTACCAAGATTATCAGGATGAGGACGAATGTCAACAGACTGGGGTGGGGTGGGAGGTTCCCCTAAGCCAAGCTGTAAGTTATCGTCCATGTCCTCCTCAGGAACAGACATACGAAAGGCAGGCGAAGGAGAACGATCCGCCTCAGAAGCAGGAGCTATTGGAGGATCAGGGTCAGGTACAACTTACCCACAAATAAGTGGGTGGTTCTCTAGCAAGACTTCTCGAGAAAAGTCCTCATGAATATCAAATCCACGAGGTGGACCAGACATTGGGGCTCCATCAGAATCGTCATCAGATGATGTAGATGAGAAAGAGTAAACAGGGGAAGCCCCACCAGAGTCAATGATAGCGGAATCATCAGGTGAAGCAATATCAATTTCGGAGTTCAGATACTTATATCGTGAAGGCAAACCAAAAATTTCTCGCGAGTAAAAGGAGGAACCCGGGGGACCGTGCAGCACAGATAAACCACGAGCTTCGAGTTCATTCATGCGAGCACGAATTCCACGGGCCCCAAGAACCTTGCCAGAAGGACAAAAGGAAACACGGTGACCAACTTGACCACAAATTTTACAGATGCGAAACACACCTTCATAGGAAAAAGAAATCCAGTGGTGTTCGCGGTCATTGACTGCTAAGAAACATCCTGGGATAAGTGGTTTAGATAAATCAACCCAGACTTTGACCCGAACAAAATTCCTAGGAGGGATGAGGTAAGGAAAGGATTCCTCCTCATAAATATCCCCAACATGAGACAAAAGATAAGCAGCTACAGAGGTATTCATCAAAGGGATCGGAAGATGTGACACTCTAATCCATAAAGGGACTATATGAAAAAGAAGATTATCAGGGATATTGGTAGGCGTAACACATCGGAAAACAAACAAACTACCTTCAATATTAACCGTCTGACGAAGACGGAAATATTGAAGATCAACATCAGAAGTAAATTCAAAAATATAATAAGGATTCATAGGGCGGATAGTGACAGAACCGTGAATACTCCAGTGGGAACTGATTGCAGTATAAAGGCGGGAGACATCAAGATACCTCTGGTCCATGATCTTGGCGATGAGAGCTTTGGAGAAGTCTATTCCGGTGAGATCAACACAGAGATATAGAGGAAGTTTAAAACTGACTCCAGCCCGACATGGAGCATGTGAGGAAGAAGACGCCATTAATATAATTGTAATTTATTTTTGTTTTGTTTTTTTTATATATGATTTTATGGATATAATTGAAATATGAAGGGAGAAATTTTAGTATTTAAGTAGGTCGGAGATGGTGGTGTAAGACGGAGGAAAAATGGTGCAGATAAGGAACAATGGCAGTCAAGGAAAGATAGGTGGCAGTTGAATGACTTGCATGTATGACAGCTCACAGTTTTACGGTGAAGAAAGTGAAATAGGGTCGTAAGTGGGAGGATTTGGTGGAGGGAGGACAGGTGGAAAAGGTGGAGGACAGCTGGGAAAAGGAGTGATTTGAAAAAAGAAAACTCTCAATTTGAGAGACAACTCTCTAGAGAGAGAGAGAGAATTTTGGATTGTACCCAAACTTTATCTCTTGAGTCTAATTTAATACGGAGTATAAGGGTAAATAACCTATTAGAGAATATATTATGCGATATTATTAGAGGATAAATATATTATTATTAGTTAGGATATTATTTAGGAAAATCCTTATATTATCTTCTAATAATATGTCATAATATATTCTCTAATATAACCGATTAATACATTCAAAGCCGGTCTTGCTTAACGAAGAATAATTGGTATTTCGTTTACGAAACATGAAGTATCCCAAAATATCACAATCTATAAATATAATAAAAAAAGAACTAAATAAGTTAGTACTCCGTACATGCTTATATAGGTGTGTAGTATAGATTCCGATTACACAATCAGTTAAAGTTCGAAGTGATCGACTTTTTCAAATTTTTTTGTAGGTTCGGTTGGTTTAATCCCTTGCATTTACATGACTAAATTGAACACGACTCGACCAATTCTCAAGGTGGTTTTTGACTTTTTATTGACTTTCATGGACCTTAGCTCATCAATAACCCCTTTTAGCAAAAATTATACCATCAACACGACAATTTCTACATGACGTTGTCGGTGGTATATACAGGCCCGACCCTAACGCTTGTTTGAGGGGCAAATGCCTAGGGCCCATGTATGGAAAAGGCACAATCTAATGTTGACAATAAGTTACTGTTTTGGTTAATTTCTGTAGATTAGATCAAATCGGGTCAAAGTAGTCTTACGCGTTATTCGTATGCAATTGAATGTAAAGTACGTAAATAAAATGAACACAAGGCCTTTGGTGACGCGGAAAACCCAATGTGGGAAACGACCGCGGGAAGGGACAGTACCCTTCCAAGGATTGCACTAGGTTTTGTTAATGGAGGACGAATACAAGGAGTATAAGACGGCTATTTTGCTAGTACAATTGCTAGGGTTTGGTATGCGTGTAAGCGTGTATGATGTTGAATGAATTGCATATTTCCTCCTCGTCTTCTTATATAGGACCTAAACCCTAGTAGGGTTTAGGTTGCTTTCTCTCCAAGTTGTCTCTAGGCGCCTCCTTGCTCGATCCCGAACCCTTCATGGGCTGCTTGCCATCTTCTCTGGGCTCTGATGTTCGTTTGTGCCTCCTGGACTCGAACCCATTCTTCCTCTACCTCCGAGTTTCGGCCTTGGGCCTTTATCCTTTGCTGCGACCAAGCACGGCCTCATATAAGAAAAGAGGTCTCGGGCCTCTTTTCTCCTTTTCTCCACTGGGCTTTGTTTAATGGACCGGGTACCAAATTTATACCCAAACAGTTTGCCCCATTATTTCGCGCGAGATTCGTCTTCGTTGATTGAGCGGGAAATTATCAGTTTCCAAATTCTTGCGCAGTCTTTTCTTTCCTTCTTCCGCACGCATGCCCCACTTCCTTGGTATCCTCCCCCTCGATTCTTTCCCTATTAATAACCTAACAACTACTCCCCCTCATCATTACCCTTAACAAATTTCAATCGCTTTCCACTCACCTTTTCATCTTCATCTTCTTCTCTCCTCCGATCAGTTTTCCGCCGCCATTCTTCGAATTTTTCAGGTAATCCTTCCTTTTCTCGCTTCGAATATGGAGAAATCTTGTCAAGCATCGTCTTCTTCTCCTCCTGAATTGATGGCGGATGAGTCATTCTTGTCTCGCTTCCTCTTTGTGTCTCCCCACGACTGTGACTCCTCCCTATCCTCGGACGATATTCCTCGAATCAATGCTTTACTTGGCCTCGGGGATGACTTTGAGATTGTTATTCCCGGCCCAGGCCAGAAGGCTGATGTTCGACGCCGAGGATGGGTGTGTTTATACCTGTACCCCTTTAAATATGGTCTCCGCTTCCCTTTGCCCCACCTGGTTCTTGAATTTCTATGCACCAATAATTTCGCCATGATCCAAATCTCTGCTACGATTTGGCGTGTGCTTCTGTATTCCCTCGCTGTGAGCGAGCGGTCTGGCTCTACGATCTCCCTGGGGGATCTAGCGCATGTGGTCGGTATCCGATCGCTGGGTAGGGGCCAATACTCCTTCCGCAACATTGGGGAGCCCATCTACAAGCATTCCTCTAAATCCAGGGACGAGAAATAGTTCCAGGAGTTTTTCTACCTTAGGGTGGACTCCATTCAGCCTCCAGTCGAGGGCTTCTTCGAATCTTGGCAGCCTAACTCGAGTAAGCAGCTTCCTTAGTTTTCTTGTTGAATTTGCTTATCTCACAATCTTACTTTTTTGTTTGCATGCACCTCCAGATCCTCTGGTTCGCATCGGGGATCCTGCTGTTGCTAGGGAGAAATTCTTCTGCATCCCCGAGAAGGAAAGGCTATTCCCGGAACTGCTCCCAGGCTTTACTGCTTCCTCCACTTCCAGTCCCCAAGCTTCAGTTCGCAGCATGTCGTCCTACAAGTGAACCATACCTGATTTTGTTTCTTGTTAGATGAATGCTTCTTGCAACCTGATGTTATCTTGCTCACTCGTGCCTTTGAATGCAGCCGGCGCCAGACTTGACCCTTTCGAAGCCATCCTTCAGAGTGCTACCAGGAAGAGAGCCGCCGGGAGCCCTGACGCTCCTTCCTCCTCAAAGAGACCTACTCCTGCCCCTGCTGCCACCTCTGCTCAACCCATCGCTGTACGCATAAGATCTCCTCATCCTGTTCAGAGGCCTCTGGAGGTGTCGCCGTTATCACGTCATCCTCCTACTCCACTCAGGAGCCCTGTGACCATCGCCGATGACATCACCCTGCAATTTCCTGAAGGCTTTGGCAATGTTGATGTCGTCCCCTACTGGCCTGAGATGGATCAGCTTTTGTTCCCTACCGTGGCTGATTCCTTCAAGGAATTTGATCCCGAGGAGATGGCTGCTAACGATGTACACAATGCTTTCATGATAAGTATCTTTCTGAATTATTCGCCCTGCTCCTTCGTTTTTGGTAATGTATGCTAACCCTGCCTTCTGCCTGCAGACTCTTCAGTCATCTTTGTACAACAAGAGGATGATTAGCGTAGTGCAAGCTGGTAATCGCGTTGTCAACCATAAGAACCAGGAGCTTGTTCAGTCCTTGACTGACATGGAGGATCAATGTGTCGGTTTGAGGAAGAAGGTGGCTGATTTAAAGGGGAGCTGGCTCAGGTGCAGGAGCGTCATGCGGCCGAGGTTGGTCATCTGGCGGATGCCCGGGATGCTTGTAGCAGCTTGACTGAACAGGTCAGGGCTTTTGAGGCGAAGATGAAGGAGTTGACGTCTCTGGCCACGGATGTGGTAGCCCATGCTATCTGGCGGGGAAAGATCCTGGGAATGCAGCTCGCCCTGACTGAGCCTATCACGCAGTAGCGCATTGATGAAGAGGTCGGGCGATTGAAGGAGTTCTATCCAGAGGATCCTGATCTCAGCTCGCTGATCCCAGATGCAGGTGAAGTGAACTCTCCTGTTATAATGGCGCCAGAGGAGGTTAGCGTGCCCCAGGCTGCTGCAGGAGCTCCGAATGCTGGTGAGGAGATCGTCCTGGATGTTGCCAGAGAGGTTGCTGCGGAGCAGTTACCTGAAAGGGGTGATCAGCCAGAGTAGGTTGGGGAAGCAATGTTGCCTGCTGTGGAGGAGGTCATGGACCTGATCTCCTAGTTTTATTTTTATAATGTTTAAGTATTTTGGTCTGGCCCTGTGTGGCGCAGATTTGTAACTTTGAACAATATTTTTGGGTCCTGCCGGGTGGCAGGATAAACCCGTGTGTGTGGCAGTCTGTCTTCTGGCAGGCTGCGTTTTAAACATGTCGCCTGTTTAGCGGGCGTTAGGTATATGTGTGTTGTTTTCCATATGTTTTGTGCTTGAACCATGTTCTTTCTGCCTAGAAGGCTGACTACTGGGAGATGGGGTTGCCCCCGGCTCAAGATAATTGTTGTCGTGTTGGTGTAAAAACCAAGTTAGGCATGGATGTTGGCCAGGTCGACTGCAGAGGTCGAATTAGATTAGCCGTGTCAGTTCGAGGATCTGGGTTAGGCGTCTAGGGGGTTTGGTCGTGTTGACTACAAGAGTCAATTTAGACCAGCCGTGTCAGCTTAGGGAGCTGATTTAGGCTAAGATAGCTCGTCGTATCAGCCAGACGGCTGAGTTAGACTTAATGCCGCAATGTGAGGTTACTTAACCTTGTTCATGACGCAAGGTGATACAACGAAATAGGGGCCACTCCCGTTTTGCATAAACTCTTGTTCAGGATCCTCAAACAGGTGGAATCGTCCTCTAGATTTCAGGAACCAGCCCTAACACAGGGGGCTGTTTTTGTGGGATATTTTCTGGTTTTTGTAACAAATAAATAAAGGATAGAAAGATCAATAACTCTCAAGCAAAGCACAGAAAGTCAGAGGACCTTGAACGAGACAATTGACTCTGAACTAGGAGGCTCAAGCAAAGCACAGAACTCCTCTTAGAATCAGACCCTAAACTAGTAGGTTCAAGCAAGGCACAGAGTATGTACTAGAACAGTGAATCTCAAGATTAACTCAGCCACCTAAGCAAGGCACAAGGGAGTTAAGCTAATCTCAAGCCGAACAACTAAGCAAAGCACAAGTCGTTCAAGTGTTAACTAAGCAAAGCACAAGTTAACTAGGATAAAAGAGTTAAACTCTTAGTTTTTCATTCATTCAACAAGTCTGATTCTTACATGAGGTTAACTTGGCTTATATAGGCCAAGCTAGAGGATCCTAGCCATCCATCTAACATAGGATCTAACCGCTTACATTGGTCTCCTAATGAGTACAGAAAGTAATGGCTCCAAGGCCTTACAAAAGCTGAAATGAAATTAAAACAAAGTAAAAGAAATGCTAATAATACAACCTTCCTTGTTTGCTAGCTTTTATCTTATTTGTAAAGCATGTGGACATCCTTTATGGCTGCTAAGGGGACCGTCCAAGACTGGTAAGAGACCTAAATGGCAGGAAAAGGTGTCATGAAGCTTGCTTGATCAAAAGGGGAAAGGTTGAAAGCGACATTGTCCTTGCATCTCTCAAACCGTGCCAATGAGACACATTGGGAGGGTCCTTAAGCTCAAATCTGGTAGGGACCTTTTGAGGGACCAACCCCTTACATAAAGTAGCTCTAGACTCTCCCAAGTTATCATATTGACTGGTGCTTGCTTAACTTAGGCCGTTGTTGAGGCCAGGGACCTCAATTCAGGAGAGGGTCGTAAACCGGGTGGAGAGTAAATCTCAGGAAGCAGGCTCATCTTGTAGGAAGCATATCTCCTGGCTCAGGAAGAATGCTAAGGCCTATGATAGCTCATTAGAAAGCTAAATGAGTTAGCTTTCATCTCCAAAAAGAATCAACCTCATACGTTGAGTAGATCTTGAGTTATTAAACGTTTAGTGCTCATGGGTCAGGAGCTGCCTCGAAATGTGTAGTCTGCTTGCAATGACCATAACTCAAAACGTAGATCAGCTATGATGGTGATTCAAATTCCCTGAGCTAGCTAAGACCTTAAGCTTTCCAATGGCATAAGAACCACATAATTGAACCGTTAGAACCTGAGATATAGAGCTTGGAAGTCAAGCTTGTTGTTCGAGGAAGCACCCCCTGGCTCCTGCATCACAAGGTGTGTTCACCGAGGGGGAGCCGAGCTGGGTGGCGTACCTCTGGATGTTTAAGCGTCGCTCCAGGCGAGTGGAGTGTTTCAGGATCCTGGCTGCTCAGAGATCCCTGCACTCCTTTAGAGTTTGTGCATGCATGCTGGGGCCAAATGCCGTTATAGGCGAGCCGTAGGAGGCGACACAGTTGGAGAGGGGGTGGTGTCCAGGGTAGCTGCCAGGCTGAAGGCTGGCTGTTGGACCATATGAGTTCACATATGTTAAGTGTTTTGATAATGCCTAAGTCTATGTCTACATGTTATATTCTTGTGCTCGTAATCGTTTGTTTAGTCTGTAACTAGAATAAACAAAGGCTACACTACAAGCTACGATTTGTGAAGATCAAATAACCGTCGACATACAAGCAATGAAGATCATACAGTTTCGATGGTAGATTACAAATGATATAACAAGCTTGAATTATATCATTGAAGA
>JAGPOY010003145.1:0-13587 GCA_018983105.1 Silene uniflora
CTTTGCAATTTGAAATATAAGGCATACCACAAAACCCCAATGCACCATTTGATTTATATAAATGGACAGAACATATGAAGTTCAATTTCAAAAATACAAAACACGTGATTGGGCATTGGAAGTGAAATAAACATTTCTTCCTTTCATGAGGAGGGGAGTGGATACACAAAGAGGAGAGAAGAGGACGGGAGGGGAGGAAAATCGGGGAATGGAGTATGCGAGTTTGTCCTTCAACTTTTTCTACGTTGAAGGATTTTACTAAGCCTTGTACGAGGCAAATTGAGGGATCCAATTCCCTTCCCTCAAAATTCCCCCAACTCCATATTTCTAACCAAACAAAAGAAGTTAGCCCTTCGTTTCCCTTCAAATTTCTCCATTCAAACAAAGTATTAAAAGAGTCAAAGGTCTAGAGGTTCACCTAGTACCAATGTCCGGTCTAAAAGAGAACTATACTCCGTATAAGATAAGACTTAGTACCAACTTCCAACAAGAACAAGGGCTAAAAATACTGAACATTAAATTCACTTGATCAACGTATAGAAGAAATATTGTACAATAATGACGGTGCTACTCAGTCAACGCACCGATAGCAAACAAGACCCGGAACAAAAACAACACCATTACCCAAGTGCCATGGTTACAATGGGATAAGGGGCACCGAATGTACACAGCCATATTCAACAAAATAGGGTCAAACAAATAAAAAAAAAATGAGATAAGGCCACATGTAGGCATCTTTCGTAAGACAAAAAAAAATGGCGTTCAATAGAAACATGAAAAGATGAGACACTAGTTCCACGAGTTAAGATTAAAAAAAACACTTATGTCTCATAAAAACCGAAATTTAACTATTTTATGGTCAAACCAATCAAGAAAACAGGGAGTTAGATGGGTACCAAGGTGTCCTTGATTGGCAGCAACATGCAAAGGATCAAAGCCAGATCGATTCTTCTGCACAAGAGTATCCTTATTGGCATACTTTAGAAGCTCCTTAACCACATCTAGATGACCCTTGTCAGCTGCAGTAAAAAGTGCTGTCTCTCCCAATTCATTACTCTCATTCACGACCAAGGCCCTCACCTCGGCGGCCTCTAGTTCAAAATCGGTCCCACTTAAACTATCCCCAATTTGCGAATTTATATCCCCACCAAGAATCTGCTTGACGGCTGCTAAATCACCACGTTGAGCAGCCAAATGCAGCTCGGTATCGTTGTGGCGACCTGTGACCTGCTTGACATACTTTTTCTTTCCTGTTTGATCAATCCGCTTGCCAGAATTAGAGAGAACCAAAGCAGGACCCGATGTGGCAGTTGGTGATGGAGACGGGGACGGATCTGTAGGTGGTCGGTTAGTGGGCGGTTGATCAATGCGCTTGCCAGAATTGGAGAAAACCAAAGAAGGCGCTGATATGACAGACAGTGATGGCGAAGGATAAGGCTCTGTGGGTGTTGGATTTAAACAAGGAGAGATTTGACCTATCTCCAAATCCTGTTCTTCGACTGCAAGTGTGAACATATCAGTGAATTACCTTATGAATCTAACATTATTGTTCAAGCAATCTAGCGCGTGTTGAGAGCATTTATGACAAGTCTGTGAATATTAACAACCTATTGTAGAAAAACAAGGAATGACAATTGTCTGTTATGCTTGGTTAAACTTGGTTAGAAAAAGTCGAGAAACCATTTTAACCAAAAGCTAAGCCGGTGGTCGGAGTCCCAAGATCGGTTTTATACTCGAAAAGGAAAAGAACTGTTGGACAGTCTGATCAAGTATGATTGGACGGTGTTGGTGTCCGATCAATATGGAATTGAATTTGAAGATGATATTACTCAGAACTGAAGACAAAATGTAAACATCATCGCACCAAAAAAAAAAAAAAATGTAAACATCCAACTTACTCTAGATTGCAAAATTAATCCGATTTATTCAAGTACCAAATATCAAATCTGAGTCAACAGTAATAATATAAAACTAGCAATCATACTAATCATGTTCAATTGTTCACGGCGGTCTGCCGGTCTTGTTTATTTAGATTAAAACTAAACATTATGAGCTGATTTCACATAATAAATGAATTTTCGCTTTCTAAATTACTGATCAAATCTCAAACATGCTAATAATTATGCAAGACTTAGTAAATATAAGTCAAGTATCTAAACAATTAAAAAAAAAATAAAAAAATAAAAAAAAAAAGTAGTTAAATGAAAGAGTAAAGAAAGAAAGAGTTACCTTGGTGAATTGAGGAAGCCATGGAAGTACTCCGTAGATGATAGTGGAGGAAAGAGTAAAGAAAAGGAGAAAAGAAGAAGATGAAGATGAAAAGTAAAGAGTAAAGTCAAGTCATTGAGAAAGGGCGAAAGGCTCATTACTGATTTTCAACCATTCATTCTTAATTTAGGCACTCAGCCAGTCACACCATTTTATACATACCAAGTATAATATACGTATACTTCGTATGTACTTAAATTACGGGATCAGGGGCTCAGGGCAGCTTGGACGTTGATGGTTAGGGGCCACATTAGTAAAGGCTCAAGTGGGCGACCGACTGTTGGACAGAATGTTGGGATGGTAGAGATGGGCGATGGTTGGTACTGGTCGAGGTGGAGTGGTTTCACTAGTCAGCTAGAGAGCGTCGTGTGCATGTCGGTCAATTGAACGGCGGTTGGTAGGGGAACCGTCAGTAGTACTTTTGACGGAATATCAGAATCCGTCAAATAAAAATGGGCGTGTTAACAAGACTCCATGCCGCAATCTTTATGTCACGGTTTTTTGACGGAATATCCGTCAGAGAAGGGGTTTTACTAACGGAGTATTTGTCTGATAGGTCTTTCTTGGTTATGGGATATGTCACTGGCATCAAAGACTTTCTGACAGAAATTCCGTCAGAAAAGTCGTTAAATAGTTGACTTTACTCACGGATATTCCGTCAGAAAGCTATGGAAGATGAATTTCTAACGGTAATTCTGCCAGAAAAGTCGATAATACGGAATTTATATAGCAAATTCGCGACTTCGCCCTCTAACTCTTTCCCCCAAATGAAATTAATTTTTCTAACCCTAACCTCAAACCCGACACCACCACAACTCTCTTTCCCTCCGGCCCCATCGCCTACCACCTCTGTCGCCGCTAGTGGGCCTCCCTTTCTTCTTTTTCTTTTTCTTTTTCTAGCACCACTACCACCGCCGTCGTCGCTTGTTCCTTGTCTTTTCTCCTGTTGTTTTTTTTTTGAAGGAAAAAGATCAATTCATTAATAAATCGCCAAACGGCACTTACAATCTATAGGTATAATCGAAAACAACAAATCTAATAGAAGCCAAAGGGAAAATTCCTCTCGTAAAACTAGGGATCTCAAAACATGATATGACAGTTCGGCTCATCCTTGTATCACTCTCTTCATTTAGCTTTTAAGGGGATCTTTCGTTTGATTCATTGATAGAGAAAATTTACCTTCTATCGGCACCACAAATCGTCGGCGAATAACGCGTATCCATTGTAGAATCATATGACAAATCATCAACAAATCGCTCTTATCTAAATTTCCAATAAAACAAAACCCTAGAATGATAGGACTGACAGAAAACACACCGAAATTGGAGACAGACAAACAGATCTCACTAAAAGGGAGATTTTTCTCCTGTTGTTTTTAATTAGGTAACTTCTCTAGTAGTTCTTTTTAAATTATGTTAACTGACCCAGGATAGTAGCCATTGTTGTTTTTATGTTGAAATTATTGTTGCTAGTTAGTAAAATGTTGATGTTCATGTTGTTAAAATTTTGTAAAATGCTAGTTAGAAATTAGAATAGCCATATAAAATGAGAATGTTAGTTAATTTGAATAACCATGTATAATGTTAGTATAAATAGCTAAGTAAAATGTGAAATGTCACTTAAAAATGATTGTAAAATGGTATGTTGGTTAGTAATTGACTTAAGTAGCCATTATTGTTGTTGATGAAATTATTGTTGGTGTTGGTGTTGGTGTTGATGTTGACCTAGTACTCGTTCAATTCTTGTATAGTTCCATTTTGACATATTTTTGTACGTTTCAAGTCACTTAAGTGGTAAACACGTACCCTGTGATTTACTTATGAGGAAAGAGTTCCATGACAATTCTTTTAATGTTCTCTGAATACATATGTGGAGTAATTAGTTATTCTACATTCTGTATTTCTCCTCCATATTATACAAACTTCTTCATGTATTCCTCCTTTTGCCAAGTAAAAAATCATTATCATCAAGAACAATATATATTACACCAAACAACACCAAATGAAAGTCTCAAACTTAAGTTTTAAGAACATAAAAAAAGGAAATGATTGTTTGAACATTTGATAGAAAGCAAGCTTAAACATTATACCTACTAAATTGTTTTACTTAACTAAAGACACTAAATACTACACTACTCTCTAACTCGGCGACTTCTCTTTGACTTTCTCCTGGTTGAGACAATGATCCGGCCTCATTTTCCGCTTCATGGATGGGAGATAGCTGTGTTATGTGCTCCACTTGTGTTGTAGCACGAGTTGGACTTGGGTAAGGAATTTTTGGTGGTTGGATTGATTGTCCAAAATGAGCACTTTCTAAACAATTAAGAGAAGTATTTTGCATCTCAAGTAGCAAATTTCTATAGTTAGGATTCATTGTAGTTGGCATTGTTGACATGTACTTGTTCACTTGATGGTAGATGTAAGAGCAATCCGTCTAGCTGAAGACCGTCTTCAATGAGAATTGGTGATGTAAGAATGGCCACCTACTATTTAAATAAGAAGTTATATTTGTTAGTGAATGCAATTTTAAAAAATATACTAAAAAGTACTTTGCAAAAGGGATAATGCTCACAAGAGTGTCCAAGTCAGCCGTACTAGGATTGTAGTGATGCACATGGAGGTATTTGTCGGTTAAGATCTGACAGTGAGGACTAACAATGCGACGAGTACGCTCCCGATACCTTATCATGTATAGATCATGGTGTGACATGAAACCACCCTATAAAATTCCCCCATCCAACATGTTTTCCTTCCTATTATCCCACTCATAATTGACTACTCGAGTACTGGCTAGCTCACATCCAAAATTCCTATACTTTTTTTTTTTACAGCAATGAATCTTTATATTAAAATAAAGAAATGTACCTACAAAAGATAAACAAAGTTAACGACCAATACAAATGTGAAGCTCTTAGATTACAAATCTGAGTAATGGTATGATAAGCCGTAATTGGCACTGGCGCAGAGGACACCACAACGGTTAATAGTTTCTTGGAGGCAGTAAAAAATGTAGCATGCATCCTGTACTTCTATTGCTGGGGTCATGAAGAAAGAATAGGTACGGACATAAGTCTTAAACGAGTCTTCAGAAATATTATTCAACCATTGAGTCAGGAAGATTCTTTTGTTCTTCGTTTTGCTGACTAACGTGCTGAAAAGAACCATACAAAGGCTTCTAGATTCAAAGGTGGGTACATCCTTGGCTGGAGGCAAATTTGTTACATTAATATGACGGACTAACGGAAATGAGAATATGTCCAGCAAACAACGAAGGATATGAAAGACCTAAGAAGGATTTGGCTGCGCACCTTTGAAATAATGTTATTGCGATAAATCCAAATTGCCTTGAGAAGACATAAGAAGTAAAAAAACCTGATAATTAGATTGAGGTTTCATACTCGTCAATAACCGAAACATATCTGCAATCCATTTTGCGAAAGGGACAAAGCGATTAGGCTGAACATTAATCCCTAACACACTTGACTTCCAAATATGTTGCGTGACAGTACAACTAATACGTTATAAGTGTCTAAGAAATTCAGAAGCATCTTTACATAAACCACACGAGTAATTAGTCTGAATACCACGTCGTGATAAATTAGTCTGCATTGGTAGGATATTGTGGCCTATTCTCCAGAAAAAAAAAATTCCAATTCCATAAAGTGGAAAGCTTGGATGACAGGACGAGCCAGGTTTGTGACGAATTTTCTAAGCAGAAAATCATATCCCGACTGAGAATAACATTTTCTATCTTTAGTGTATTTCCCATAAATAAATTCATCTGAGGGTAAAAATATGGAGGTTCATCTATATGCAATATCTGTTTAGCGGTGGAGTCCTCAAAGATTTTACGGATAACAGTCAAATTCCACTTGTAATCACAAGACAATATATTAGCCATGTGGATAGGTTGACGGTGCAAGGTAGGTCAGATCTTTGGAGGCTCACCATTAATGATAACCCAGTTATCTGATGATAAATTGACAAATTAAACTTCCTGTTACCACTTTTCCAAGCGAAGTCATCAGCACAAGAATTAGCAATATTACAAATGTGGGTCCAAAAGGGGAGTGACTGCGTTATCTTGGATTTTCTCGCGGGGATTAAGAAATCCCGTTTATACCTGGTGGTAAAAATCCGGGTAGCGGAAGTTGGGGGTTGCAATGAATACACCAAAGCTTTTTTAAAAGAGAAGCCTGATTGAGAAGAGAAATGTTTTTAAAGCCCATACCACCTTCATTTTTTGGAGCCTGCATGGTTTCTTTCGGAAGCCACTGAATAGATTTGTGGTCCATGTTTCACCGCCACCAAAAGGCAAGGTTCAGGGACTTGATCATAGAACAAATACTAGTAGGTATCGGGAGAACCGCCATAACATTATTGATAGAAACAATTAAAATAGCATTAATAAGCACAAGTTTGCTTGGTTGGCTAAGATGCATAGCACTCCAGGATGCAATACGATCAACTAGAAATTGGAAGACAGTTGTCCGCTTTCTAGGCAAATTAATCGGAACCCCAAGATAGATACCAAAATTAACCGAAGACGCCATTTTGAGAATTGAACTAAGAGAAACCTTGAAATCTAAAGGGGCATTGGGACTAAATTTAATAAATGACTTGCGAAAACTAATCATTTGTCCAGAGACTCTCAAAATCTCGAAAAAAACCTTTTAGTGCTGAAAAGACTTTCTCAAATTCCTATACTTATTGCTACATATAGTAACCACATACAATAATCGAGATCAAACCTCAAGCAAGTTTTGGAAATCAAGTTCTAAAGAAGGATTCTCTAAACTTAAAGCAAAGAGCTTAAAGCCAACAAGTTTAGGTAGACTTAAACCAAAGAGATGATCAACTCCAATACACCATTCACATGTAAGTATGTAACCTACTCCTCCAAATTTCAATCTCAACTGCCTCACTTCGTTTCTCAACACATTCCTTAACCTATATATACCTTCTCCTACACCCTTCATTTCATCACCAACAAACTCTTCTCTCAATTCCATACTTCCTTCTTCATCTCCTTCACATACGAACTGATCTAACACCAAAAATGTCAAAGTCATTCTCACTCCCCACCCTTACCCTCATACTCCTAGCCTTCACCCTCACACTCGCCACCTCCACTCGAATCCTAGACGACGTGACCCCTCAAACCCCTTATTCCCTGCCACCCCTCCCATCCGAAGAAGATGCTCCCACAACCGCGTTACCTAGCGCCCAGGCCCCTGCCTCGGCCACAGACGAGCCAGCTGACCAACCACAACCCAACCCTGATGACACCCCCGCTCCCCTTCCTGCACCAGTCCAAGAAACAAGCGGGCCAGAGCACCCTGCATTATCATTCTACATGCACGACGTACTAGGCGGATCCCACGCGTCTGGTCGAATAGTAACAGGCCTAATCGCCACAGCTAACGTGAACGGGATCCCATTCTCAAGGCCTAACAACCAAGTATTCCCCGTGACAAACGGAGTTCCCCTAGTGAACAACAACCTGAACAGCCTGTTCAACAACAACAACGTCCCCTTTGTCGCCGGCCTCAACGGTCAAAACCAACAACAATCACAGACAGTGATCTCCAACGCTGGAGGCGGTACCAACACTGCCACAAGCGGAAGTAACAACAACCAGGCTTTCGTGACCCCAGGGCAGCTCCCCTCAGGAGTGTCCCTCCAACAGCTCATGTTCGGATCAGTGACTGTAATCGACGACGAGCTGACAGCGGGACCTGAGCTTGGTTCAGGGGTGATCGGGGAGGGACAGGGGTTTTACCTAGCTAGCTCGCTGGACGGGGAGTCTCACACAATGGCATTCACTGCATTGTTTCCTGGTGAAGGTGGTCATAATGGTGAAGATGACACTGTCAGCTTCTTTGGGGTCCACCGTACAGCGTCGCCAGTGTCTCATATAGCTGTCGTTGGTGGGACCGGCAAGTATGAGAATGCTAAGGGGTATGCTACTATTGAGGCCTTGCCACAACAGGATCAGCACACTACTGATGGAGTTGATACTATTGCTCGTATTACTGTTTATGTTTACTAATCTGCGTAGCTTATAGCAGCTATGTACCGAGTATCATGTATGTATATGTATGGATCAATTTCGAGTTGAGGGTTTAATGTTGACATGTTGTGTTTTAAATGTTTAATCGTCGTTGTAATTGCTATCGTCTATGTAAAGTCATCAAGTGTCGGAATTAATCATGCCTTGTATTATTACTTGGTTCATAGTCCTAAATTAGAACTAAATCAAAGACACATTCAACTATGTAGCTAGAAAAATGGAAAAGTTGGGCGTAAAATGGTGATAATAGGTGGTGGAAGAAGCTGGGTGATGGAATTCGTTGTGTAACTATATGTGGTCGCCATGGATCTTAAGTTGTGACCTCTTGTTGCTGTCGGAAAAGTGATTGCCGAGTCTAATGGGGCTACAGCTACGACAAAGCGAATAGGAGAGTGGATTTCGCAACATGTCATCATTTCTAACAACTCGAAACTGTGCTTTATACAAGAATGCATCAATAGTTCAAACTCATGAATATGAAGTATCACTCGTAAAATCGTAACTAATTACATAAAAGTAATAGTAATTCCTTCATGTATGACCTCTGTGGAATTGGAAACTCAACAAAACTTAAATGCCCTACGTATTTTCCGGACAAAAATCGACATTTGACAAATATTTCTAACAAAACTCCAACCTATACATAATCCAATGACTACATATTTACGCCGAAGACATAGGTGACATAAGTTTCAGTCTTGATCGCAACATCAATCGTAACAGCCTCAACTCGTTACTATCAGAAAGATATGATGACCATCAAAGAATGCTGTCACATTAACCTTCAAAGCCTTTCAAAGTTGTCACGATACACTCACAGACCAATTCTGGCCGGTCACCATGGAAAAAGCATCTCCATGTTCAACTCCTCTACAAGTTCATCTATCAGCAACTTTTGTATCTCTTCTACTATCAACACTACATCCTCTTCTAAATCTAACCATTCGACCCCCAAACCACAAGCCTTATCGCTCTTAACTTGCTCCTGATTCACCAGGAAACCCCAAAGTTCTTCCTCGACAAACGCCCAACTCCGCCTACAACCACTTAATCTTTTCACCACAGGCTTTCTCCATGAATGTATTCCAACACAGGGCTGGAGAATCTCCACGAGTCCAGACTTGATTCGGTCAAACAGAAGCCGTCTTGCTGATCTTTCCCTCAAATCTGACTTTCCATACTTGTTCTCTAGCAAGTCAAAGACTAAAGGGTCCAACACATAACTTTCCATCTCCAAGTTTCCCATTAACATGCCAGACTCAACTAGAACATCCACTAAATAAGAAAAATTGCAGCTTTCTGAAGAGGGTTCTTCAATTTGCGCATCTTCTCGATAGTAAACACTTGAGCCACCTCCATCACTAGCATCACTAGATAGAATCATTCCGGGTCCTTCAGAGCTTGATTCTGTAGACATAGCTTCTATAAGATGAAGTTTTGTGGGCAATCCTATTAAAAAAAAAAGAAGAGAGGTTCAAGCCGTTAGAGATAGAAGTCTGGGATGAACCAAGCCAGGAATTATGGGAAGAAACTTTTCTTACTTACCAAGGACATCTTCTTTGGAGCTGACGAGAAAATTTAGATGACGCCTACATGCTTCTGGCCCTTCTAGGGAGCTCACAGGAGATCCTGGCGGAGAAGTTTTTCTTTTTAACTGCAAATGGCATTGACAGATGAAGAAAGAACATCAAAAGCCAACAACAGAGAAAATTAGGAGTGCATATTTAAACTAGAGTAAATACCCCTGTAAAGTAAAATTGCGTCTTGAATTTACGATTAACCATAAAATGGTCACATACTGTTGTTAAATGAACCCTAATCCTATAAAAGTGGTCAATAACTATGCATTACTACGAGCAATGACGAAATGGTTACCAACAAGTGAACACAAACGGATACTAGCTAAAAGGTCCGGGAAAGTCTTAAAACTTTTAAAAGACATTTGCACTCACGGCTGTCTCTATAAACTGCATACTATATAGTTGATCTCTAAACGAAGCCATACAACAATAAAGTCATAATCTAACCATCAAAACAACATCCACGACACCTTGTATCATTATCTACCATTATTATGCTGATAGTTTCTTCATTAGATGCCCTCCCTCTCTCCTCAGCTTCCCAGATCTTCAGACCACTGATACGTCTACGGGTCACTACTAAGATATACTGGGTCACTTTACGACAAGAAGATGGTAAAACAAAACAACTTATTCAAAGGGGTAAAATTATGGTCCAGCAGCTGCAAATTACCAGCAGAAACAAAAGAGACAATTCACTGAACTACACTAGAGGTTAATGCACATATGACATATGTCATACCGTCCAGCCATTCGCTCAATGATGACAGATAATAGTGTAAAAGGCGGCTCACATATATTTGCAAGTAAGAGCCTAGGAAATATAACTCTAGCTAAGCAACACCAGCTAAAGGAGCGGCAGACATCAACAGAATTGTACTCATCTTTGTTTGTCTAATTCTGCTATGGAGTAAAATATGAGGATGCAGCCACGATATGAAAAATGATAGGTTTACTCCTAGGTAAAAACTTAAGGATACTCTATTTGACATCCCCTATAAAAATATTTAAAAAGGAGAACCGGGAAATGGATCAGGTAAAGTCAAATGCTCTCTTTGTGTTTTTACTAAAAACTCAGGGTTTCACAAGTGCGCGCTCCCTTGGATAAGCTATACTTTTTACGGGGTAGTGAGTGCCAAAATGACAGGAAAAGAGAAGCTAGTAATTCCATTATGAGTGTAATCATTGTATTATCCTACCATTAGCTTCTCTTCATCTCCTCCACTATCCACCACAATCATTGTACCTACTTTCCTTTATTTCACCTCCATTTACCCATAGCAATTACCGTCAATCCAAGGAAGTTTTCAGTTTTACATATACCCCATAATATTTCAGAAACACGAGCGAATAAAGCATAACAGAACGTGCTGAAGACATAGGCTTGTCACTGTGTTCTTAAAACACCAACATGGCTAAAAATTGATAATACTTATGATGACTTAAGGGTTGAAAAAAAAGATATCTGACACAACGCAGAATAAACCAGAATAAATAAGAGGGTTCAGACTTCAGATGCATTCGACCTGAGCCTTTCAGAAGGCAAATACATTAGTACAAAAAAAAGGAACCACAGAAGTTACCTCGTTTTCTAGAACAAAGTCCTTTCGACTAGATGCTGCATCGTTGAAAATAATACTTTTATTCAAATTAACTGGCAAGTTTCCTCCCTGAAGATTGCTGGACATATAGATTTTCTCATCAAGAGTAACTTCCCCATTTTCTCGACAAGCAGAAAAGGCGTCATTCAATGTATTTTCTTCCTGAAGCTTAGCTGAGTCACTAGTGTATGAGCGATTTATGTCACTGTTGTCCTCCGCTGACTCACTGCATAGGTTACTATTCCTATCTTCTGGTCTTGAGCACCAATTTCGATTAAGAGTGAAACATCTGTCCTTGCTTCTAGGAACCCAAGCTGAAGGAAATAGGGTTGGTTTGGACAAAAATCTAGCACTGGCAACCCGAGAGCAGTAAGCATTGGTATTAGGAAGAGTGCAAGTATTCACATCTTTGCAGCTGGGAGTGTAATATTTTCTAGGAATACCGTCAACATGTATTTGATGCTCAGTTTTTCTACCATGACATGTTCTCAGTTTTTCTGAATATTTTTTTGCACTCCACGACTCTGACTTCGTTTTCTGTGTATTTCTGCTAGACCTCTTAGAAGTATCAGATGCTGACATTTCACACTTGTTCTCTGTCTCTCTCTTATCAACACTACCTACACATCTGGAATCTTTTATACAATTATGCCACACACTATGGTTTACTTGGTAGGTAATTTGCTTTGCTATATCTTTGAGTGACACATTCTCCCGGCCTGCGTACTCCATACCATTATTATGTCGCAAGCTACCCGTTCTCCTCCCTTGAAGACCTAATCCCTTGTTGTTAACACCAAAAGCTGCTGTTTTCTGCTTTTTATTAGTGCTGCCAGGAAAACTGCCAGTATCTACGTTGTAGCACGATCTTCGCTGCCCTAAATGTGTTTTGATTGACTTATAGTTTTCCGCTTGAGAAGCACAAAATGGACTCTGCACTGCCAAATTTCCTGGTAAAGAATGGTTAAAACTCTGGTGGCCATCAACACTTCCTTTCTCTGCAGATTTAAGTAATTCTTCACATTCAGCACTGTCATCACCATCGATAATGAAAACATTTGTATTCCCACCCAGCACCGCCTTCTCCATGTGAATAACAGAAAAATCATTTTGAAGATAATTCTCAGAGAGTATTCTCCGTCTTCCACGTGCTTTACGTGGGACTAACAACCTATCTATACCCATCAATTTAGCAAGAACACTGGAGGTGTTTCTTTCTGTTGCCATCTCCGAAAATCTGATAGCTACTAAATGTTCATGGTCCCCGAACAGACACTGAAAGAATCAGGGAGAATATAGTAAGAGGCAATTACCCAGGTAAACAATAACAGCTCAGTATATAGATCCATAACAGCTCAAACAGAAGTAGGCAAAATTCTTATTGACGACCCATTTTAATGTTAAGACGGATATAGCTTAACAAATTCTTAGACGATTAAAAACAATAGCTACCTGGAAATTGGTGTGAAATACAGAAAGGAATTATGTGCATAAAATTAAACAAACAATAAGACTGAATGATTGAAGGCTTTTTGTTAGCGTAAAGTGTAAACAATTAAGTGCATAGGGAACCCCACTAATAAAATAAAAGGTGCAATGATCATATTATCATAATCATAATAAAGTTTATTAGGACAACAGACAAAATCATGTTATTACAACTGTATACAATTAAAATGACAATTGAATACAAGAATTCCATATTACGCCATAAATTAAAGCAATATCAATCATATACATTGAAACTCATATCTCAAACAGTACAAACTTTCTAAGTATACGAATTATTGGGTAAGACGGTTTTACACAAACTACCCATAAGACCGTAACTAACTCTAAAAAAAAGGAAAAAACAAATTGCATCCTAGAAAATAAACAACTGTATAGAAATATGAAAAACATAGCTTACCCAGTAACAAGTGTGAAAATCGTCAAGGAATTGTGATCGAAAATGAATACAAAATGAAAACAAGAAAGATGGGAAAATGATAATTCCGGAAAAGAAGAATCAAAACTGTTAAAAAAGGAAAGAAGAATCGCAAAATACCGGGAAAATAGGTGGAGAA
>JAGPOY010003146.1:1963-15548 GCA_018983105.1 Silene uniflora
CGATGCAACATAAGTATTAACAATAGCGAAAATAAGCCATTCACATATAATCCCTTCAGCCAGATACTCATCGCAACAAGTATCCTTCAGCCAGTGACACAGCCTCGTCACCTAAACCACTCATCGCAACAAGTGAACCCTAGGTCATAAATGTGCACATCCTCCTTGTGATGGGAGTCACAGGGAGCGATCAAGGGGCGTGGACCATCTCCCAAACATCGACTCACTCAGCCGGAACCGTTATTAACCCGCAATATTCATACAGTACATAATACCAGGAATCATGTCATATTATCGATCATACAATCAGTCTCAGCAGTTAATCAATACAAAATCGTCTCAAATGTGAAATACTAAGTAGGGAAACCCTACATGATAGCAAATCCGCAGTTATCACAACAAGGCAACTAGAACGGTTCCTCTACGAACTCACCACCTAATAATTACGATTCATACAATCAAATAGTGCCCTAATCATGCTTTCATATAACTTTACCGATGCTATCATAACTTTACCGATTCTATCATAATTATATAATACGAGATGTAGATCTAGCAATACTTACGAAATAGCGACGTCGAAAGGCGAAGATCCGGGTTCTCTCTTGACTTAGGAGTGATTAGGAGTGATTGGGTTTTGTGAAAAGCAATGAAACGTAAAACTGTATCTGATGAAGTACCTTGTCTTTTTATAATTATAAATCATTCCTAATTAAATCAAATCTGGATCGCCTAACCCGACAGACTACTCGGTCGAGCTACAGTGTCACACGGCCGAGTACTTGATACTCGGCCGAGCTGCTCTATACTCGGTTGAGTACACACTCGGCAGAGACACTGTCAAACTGGTCACCAAGTCTACTCGGCCGAGTAGGCACAATTTGTCCGAGTAAACACTTAGCAGAAACGGGGTATTACAGTCTTCCCTACTTAGAAATAAATTTCGTCCCCGAAGTTACACTCATACCCGTAACAAAATAAAACATGTAATACCTCGTAACACATAACTTACACCAACCAACTCTATCGAAAGCAACATAAAACTAATCTTACTAGCTTAAAACATGTATAAAACAAGATGCGATCATCTCCTACCCCCCTTAAAAGAATAAGGTTACGTCCTCGTAACCAAACATACCTCGTCAAAAAGGTGTGGGTACTTCTCGCGCATAGCTGTCTCAGCTTCTCAAGTAGCTTCTTCCATCTTATGATTAGACCACAACACCTTAACATTTGTAGTTTCACCATTCTTTGTCTTTCTAACCTTACGATCTAGAATCTTTGTCGGTAGCTCTCATAAGTTAGAGTCTCATCCAGTTCAATAGTTTCAGGTTCTAACACATGTGACGCAACAGGATTATACCGTCTTAGATGTGATACGTGAAACACGTTGTGAACTGTATCAAGTGCAGCTGGCAAGGCAAGTCGGTAAGCTACCTCGCCAACTCGATCCAACACATCATACGGTCCGATGTACTTCTGACTCAGTTTCCCTCTTTTGCCGAATCGCATCACACTGCGCATCGGTTAGACTTTCAACAAAACTTTGTCACCTGACTGAAATTCAACATGTCTGCGATGTGAATCTGCATAACTCTTCTGTCGATCCTGAGCTGCTTTCATTTTCCGCCTGATCATCTTTATTTGCTCAACCATATCTTGTACCATTTTTGGTCCTAAAACCACAGCTTCAGCACTGTCGTCCCAACAAACTGGACTCCGACACTTCCTTCCGTACAAAGCTTCAAATGGTGCCATACCAATGCTCGTATGGTAGTTGTTGTTATACGAAAACTCAATCAAGTCGAGTCTCTCTTTCCAAGTTCCATCAAAATCCATCACACAAGCTCGCAACATATCTTCTAAAGTCTTAATCGTCCTCTCAGTTTGACCGTCTGTCACAGGATGAAATGTTGTGCTCGTCTTTAAGGTTGTACCCATCAATTCCTGTAACTCTTGCCAAAACTTTGATATAAATCGTGCATCCCTATCAGATACGATATCATTTGGTACACCATGCAGTCGCACCACATTCTTCCTATACCCGTTAGCTAACTGAATTTTACTCCAAGTATCTTTCATCGGAATAAAATGAGCTGACTTCGTCAGTCGATCCACTATAACCCAAATCATGTTAATACCCTGCGGAGTTCTCGATAATCCCACGATAAAGTCCATGTATATAGATTCCAACTTTCATTCAGGTACCTTAAGAGATTGAACCAAACCTTGCGGTCTTCTTTGCTCACCTTTGACTCTCTGGCAAGTCAAACACTTAGCCACAAACTCAGCGATCTCTCTTTTCATTTCTGGCCACCAAAAGGTCCTCTTAAGGTCCCTGTAAAGCTTATCACCACCCGGATGCACTGAATAAGGAGTGCAATAAGCTTCAGTCATAATTGCGTTCCTCATCTCAGTATCGTTAGGCATACACCATCGTCCATCGAAACAAAGACTGCCGTCATCATGAACAGTAAATCTAGAGTTAATCTGTGTCATTCAACTTTCCTTCCCACTTCACAATCTTAGGATCCAGTAACTGCTTCTCCCGAATGTAATTATAAAGCGCTGGTTCGATCGACAATTCACCCACTGCATCTCCCTTCCAAATCATGTGAATTCCCATCTTTCTTACCTCATCTCTTAACTGCATCAAAGACAATCTAGTCAATAAGGAATGTACACTATTCCGACTCAATGCATCAGCTACTATATTGGCCTTCCCTTCGTGATACACTATCTCCATATCATAATTACCAATCAGCTCTCAAGAGACCCAATTTGATTAAAGAATGTTGTTGATGCCTTAAGACAAATTATTCTCATTGTTAATTTAATTATGTGCCTCTTAAGTTTTAATCATGTAGCTTGAAGCTCCAAATTATCAATCCAAGGTTATCAAGAAGATCGTCAAGAAGATCAAAAGATGAAGATTGTCATTCGTGTTAGTGTCATGTGTTGTAAGGAGATCCTTAATTCGATTTATGTCTAAGTGCAAAATACACAGTGCAGTCCACTGCGGTTTCTACCCAACTCGTATATAGAAAATACTTCGAAAATATTTGAACTTTTTAAATTGATTTCCAAACTTTTTGACAAACCTTTTATACTTCAGAAAATGTGGTTTGATCATTTTAATAGAGAAGAAAGCTTTTGAAATCTTGTAAAAGAGTTTGTTTGCACAAAAAAACACTTACCAAAAATGGGTTGTTTACTTTTACATATTTGGCAATGTTTATGGTTCCCATAAACACAACCAAATAAGCTCTTTCTTGGACAAAAACTTAACCCATATTTGTTAGTGTGTGGGCAGCAAGTTTGCTTGGACAAGTAAGCTGATTTCTCATGCTAAGAACTTGTGTCTTGCATAAGGGGTCACGGTTCTTCTTGTCCAAGAAACCAACCTATTTTCAATTGTTTCCCAAGCAAGTCTTAAGCAAATATTTTCTACACTTAAACTATAATTGTGTGTGTTGTTTAGATGTGAAGTATACTCTACTTGAACATTATAAATACCATGCTTAATTCATTTGAACAAGTGTGCAACAAGTATATTAAAACCGAAAAAGACTTAAGCTTTAATTGAGTAAATTAACTTTGCAAAATCGTTTATCACTTAAACATTATTGAGTAATCTTTTGCAAGTTTATTTTCTTATTCTTTTGAGTCTTTTTAACGAGTTGAGTTGGGTTGCACCTAGTCGTTTAATCGAGTTCAAGGATCCCATGTTAAGAACTTAAACGTTATCTCACTGTTCATATTGTGAACACCATTGAGATTCGTGTGTGTCTTGTATAACCGGGTATAACCAAACCAAGTCTTATTGCGGAGTAGCATTAAGCATAAAGTCTTCGAAGCGGAGTAGCTTTTGAGCAAAAGTCTTATTGCGGAGTAGCTTTAAGCAAGTAGTCTTTCGGCGGATTAGCCCAAAGCAAAAGTCTTGGAAGCGGAGTAGCTTTTCAGCATTAGCAACCGGAGTAGGTTGGGGAGTTGTTCTATTATTCGGAGTGGTCTTAGTTTGTATGAGTTTACTTCTAAGACGTTTAATAAAATAGCGCTGGACGTAGGTCGCGGAGTAGTGACTGAACCAGATTTTAAAAACATCTTTAGTCGTGTTTATTTTGTTTAATTCCGCTGCCACTCTACACTAACGTTTTTATCTTCAGAATCAACAGTTGAGTACACTGTGACTTCTGCTTGCTGAATCGTTGTCGTATACTTCTAACTCTATAGTTCTAAGTATCGACTTCTCCTTTCATCTACGTGTAGTCTATAGTGTTTAAGAGTTTTAAAATAAGCTTTCATTCAGCTTAAAATTTTTAAATAGACACCTAATTCACCCCCTCCCCCTCTCAGGTGATCTCGCCCTTGACTCTTCAATTGGTATAAGAGCCTCGTGCTCTTGATACAGGTTAATTACCTGAGAGTTGATCCTATAGTCATGGACGGGAGACTACTAAGTACCCTATCTTGAAAGGGGGTAACTACTCCTGGTGGAAAAATCGTATGGAGCATTATGTTAAAAGCACATATTACGAGTGTTGGGTCATAATTCAGAAGGGTCCCCTTGCTATTACGGTTACTAACTCTGATGGGACTAGTGCCGTAAAAATTGAGGAAAATTATGTCGAGGCCGATTATTCCAAAGTCGAGAAAAATTCTAAAGCCATGTCTATTCTCCAATATGGCATTGGTGAACAAGAAATCAATCGAATCTTAGGATGTACCTCGGCTAAAGAGATTTGGGACACCCTAAGTCTTGCTTATGAGGGAACGTCTCAAGTCAAGAAACATCGTATTGACCTTCTCATGGAACAATATGAGATGTTCAATATGATGAAAGACGAGTCAATTAATGGTCTTTCTTCTCGCTTTTCTAGTATTGTAAATGAACTCAAGACTCTGGGTAGAGAGTTTGAAACCGAGGATACATTCTAAAATATCCTTCGTAGCCTAAGTGATAAATGGCAACCGAAGGTGACGGCTATTTAGGAGGCTAAAGATCTATCCAAATTGTCCCTCAATGAACTAATGGGCTCACTCATGGCACACGAGTTAAGTCTCGCAAAGCGTACAGTTTAAAGTTCCAAAGCTAGAGGTTTTGCTCTCAAATCAACCTCAAGTGATGAGGAAGATGATGGAGATGACGAACAAGCCATGTCTGCACGTAACATGGCGGATATGATCAATAGTCACAATCCTAGGAAATTCAACAATGCTAATAGAAAACGTTTTCAAAAGAAGAAATCTTATTCCACGGTGGCTTGTTTTAAATGTGGTGAGAAAGTTCAGCTTATCCAAGATTGCCCTGAGTGGAATGAGTTCAAATCTAAAGATAAACGAGATTTTGCAAAGAAAGATTTTAAGCATAAAGCCATGTCTACAATATGGGGTGTATCTGATTCCGAGGAGGATGAAGTCCTTGAGGAAGAATTAGATGCCAAAGTTTGTATGACAACTCGTCTCAATCTTGACGGACCCAAGTCTTCGAAAGAACCCGCACAATGTCTTATGGCTCACTCCAACGACTCCAGCGATGACGCCGACATCGAGGTAATTAGTCTAAACACTACTACAATTATTCTCAAAGAGGACGCCCTTTAGAGAGGGATTGAGGACAGGACCGTCATATTTCGGTCAAAACATTTGGCGCTATTAGTTATTACATCAATAGGACAGTTAATAGAAACAATCGTCCTCATTGTAAACGTAACGAGGACGGTTGATCAATAAAACCGTCCTCTAACAAATACACAGGACAGTCATTTACTTGAACCGTCTTCCGGGTTTCTAATAAAAATCTGATGATCAAAATTCCCTTGCTGCCTTCCCCTCTTATTCATTCAAAATCTTATTTCACAACCACCATCGATCGTTAAACCCTAGCACCAGCACCCCTCTCGTCACCACCATCGCATCATCACCGCCTCTCGTCACCACCATCGCATCAAACACTACCACCAACACGCCTCGCAACCAACGCTACCACGTTCTCCTTCATCATCTCCCATGATCGTCCTAAATTTGTGCCAAAATCCAAGGTAATTTCCATTTTTAATCTGTTAAGATTTCTTATTTCAATTAGTTTTACAGTCATCGAAATTCATATGTTTTTCAACGATTCTTTTCATTTGTCACTAAATTAAAAGTGAGTCAGTTTTTACCTTTAAGTTTTGAACACCGAGGTCTAAACATACCTTCAACCCTGCTATTAGGGCCTCACACTCAGCCTCATTATTGGTAGCTTTGAACTCTCAACTCACGGCCTGGGCAATGGTGTCCCCTTGTGGCGATTTTAGCACTAATCCTAACCATGTCCCTCTACATTGGATGCTCCGTTAGTGAACAGGGTCCACTGCTGGTCTGAGGTTTTGTTTTCTAACTGGTTAACTTCCTTAGCTAGGTCTAGTTCTAGGTTAGGCCTGAAATCAGCCACAAAGTCTGCTAAGGCCTGTGATTTGATTGATATTCTTGGTTCAAAGGTGATATCATAGGTACTAAGATGGACTGACCACTTGGCCATCCTGCCTGACAATTCAGGCTTCCGCAGGACAGATTTTATGAGAAGGTTTGTCCTGACTATTATAGTGTGACACTCAAAATAAGGACGCAACTTAGCACATGACATGATCAAAGCTAAAACATACTTTTCAAGTAAGTCGTACCTCATTTCAGCATCTAATAGACTTTTACTTACATAATAGACAGGGTGTTGTTGACCTTCAATTTCCTCTACCAGGACTGCACTTACCGCCTATTGGTCCATTTGAATATAATAAGTTTTGATAATGACAAGTAAGTGCGTTATATTTTATATACTTGTTGCTCGTAATTGTTTCTTAGTCTTTAATAGATTAAATAAAAGGTTACATGGTTATACAAGTAATGTTATATCAGTCTTTGCTATAACATTGAAGATTTGTGAAGCATCTATCAAGTAGTATTATAGCGGCTTGAGTTATAACATTGGAGAACTCTTAAAGCGTCATAGTAACTGTAACAAGTTTCAAGCATGATGATCACTCAAGCAAAAGACTCGATCAAGTCTATAACGAGCTCAAGATGAAGAGCTTATGATCAAGATGAAGAGATCCTACCACTGAAGATCTCCGGGAAGATTAGCTAGTATAGGACATCATCTAATAACGGTATCTTAATAAATAATATTGGGAAGGTAAAGTTATAGCTATTTCAGCTATAACTTTACTTACCAAACTTAAGGTTATAGTTATTTCTACTATAACTTTGGGTTGTATTTTAAAGGCACGATTTTAATAGTTTTAAAATCAATTTTCAAAAGATAAAATTCTTTAAATATGTTTCGAAGTCATATGTGTATATGATAGAGATGAAATGTGGCTTATGAGCCGTCATGCTACCTAGAGTTTGCAAAATTCTCTAAACCTAACCCTAATCCATATGTTGATATTTTGACCTAGGGTTTCGACCAAGTAGGGCGTGTGAGCCGTTACTTGAGTCGAGCTAATCCCTTGTGCAAGTAAGCCATTAGGTTAAATCTAGAATAGATTGATATGAGATATTTTATATCTTTAAACAATTATTTAGATTTATCTTATTTACTTATTCAAAATATTTTGTGGATTAAATTAAGAGGAGATAAGATTTGTTTCTTATGAAACATTCAATCTTGCCTCACGTCACACTTAGGGTTTCGAACAAACCCTAGATTTCTACTCTACTATATATACACATGATATTCTTTATTTCAAATAAGCTTTTCGAAATTTAAAAAATCCCTTGCAAACAAATTGAGTCAAAATTTCTAATCGAGTATTTTGTTTGTTTTTGCATTTGAAATCTTTTACGAAAAGTCGTGCTCTTAATTTGCATATTAATTCTTAACGTAACGTTATAAGATAATAGTACTTAATATTTTTTCTTACTCGTTCAATTGTGTGAACACTTAAAAGAACAATCAAGTGCTTTCTTAGTAACTTAAGATAGCCAAAACCGAATATCGAGTGATATTCAAATTGAGTTATAGCTAGAGTTAGTTATACGAGTGGGTTGATAATTTTGTAATCCGGAGAAAGGTACTAAAATTATTAATCGAGAATAGTGGACGTAGGCTTCGACTTGTGAGGCTGAACCATTTCGAATATCATGTGTCCTTGTAATTTTCGTTTCCGTTCATTTCATTACAAATCGTTTAGTTAATTAGTTAAAGTTTAATCAATAAAATTTACGTAATTAATTATATATATATAAAATAAAAAGTGGGCATAAGTTTTTAAATACTCAATTCACCCCCCTCCCCCCTGTTGAGTATTTCGACTTGGATAGACTCTTCACCGCTGTGTCAGTGACAGAAAGATATACTGATATGGCCTCTCCCTTTTCTGGCTTGGCCAGTAGAGGTGGAGAGGAGAGGTATAGTTTTAGGTCTTGAAAGGCCTCCTCATGTTCAGGAGTTCATTGGAATTTCTTGTTTTTTCTGAGCAGGTTGTAAAATGATTTACACCTTTCAGAAGATCTGGATATAAACCTATTCAGGGCAGCTACCCCGCCTGTCAATTTCTGAATGTCCTTGACAGACTTGGGTGACTATAACTCTAGTATAGCTTCGATCTGCTCAGGGCTGGCCTCTATGCCTCTCTTGGTCACCATGTAGCCTAGGAACTTTCCTGCCGAGACTTTAAAGTGACATTTTACAAGGTTGAGTTTCATGTTGTACTTTTCCATGATTTGAAATGCTACTTCCAGGTGCTTCACATGGTCTTTTGCATTTTTGGATTTTACCACCATGTCGTCAATATAGACTTCCATAGTGTCTCATATCTGGTCCTTAAACATCATGTTGACTAGGTGTTGGTATGTTGCCCTTGCATTCTTTAGACCGAATGGCATGGTAGTGTAACAATATATTCCTCGGTCAGTAATGAATGCAGTACTCTCCTCGCCAGCAGGGTGCATCTTCATCTGGTTGAATCCACTGGAAGCATCCATAATGTGAGCATCTCATGCTCTGCTGTTGTATCTACCATGGCATCAATATGTGGAAGAGGGAATGGATCCTTGGGACATGCTTTGTTCAGGTCAGTGTAATCTACACAGACTCTCCATTTGCCATTCCCTTTTTTGCACAACTACCACGTTTGCCGGCCATTCAGGGTACATCACCTCCCTGATCATGCCCATGTCAAGTAGCTTGTCTACTTCTTCATTGATAATGGCATTTCTTTCAGGTCCAAATTTTCTTCGTTTTAGCTGCAAAGGCATGAAAGATGTGTCAATATTGAGCCTTTGAGTAATAACATCAGCACTAATACCAGTCATATCAAAATGAGACCAAGCAAAACAGGAAAACTTATTTTTGAGGAAGCTTACTAACTCATGCCTGACTGTATTGGGGGCATCATAGCCAACAAAAACATACATGCCAGGGTACTCAGGGTCGAGTATTACTTGATCTGTTTCCATCCTGGATGGCGCCACATATGTGCTCCTGAGAGGGTACGGTAATTGCTATGCAAGGGACTTACCTGCCTTGGAAGGCTTTAGGGCATCGGTGCAGCAATCCTGGGCTACCTTGGGATCACCTCTGATGGTCGCTACTCCCCAATCCATTGGTATCTTGATGCACTGGTGATAGGTTGAGGGAACAACATTGACATTATGAATCCACGGCCTGCCTAGGATGACATTGTAGGAGGATAGGCACTCTAGGACTCCAAATCTTTCGTAGGACGCAACACCTTTAGCGTAGGTAGGAAGATATATTTCTCTTAGTGTGTTCTTTGTCTCTCCATTGAACCCTACCAAGACATTGGACTTCTTGGTGATCTGATCTTCGCTGATCTTTATGGCTTTGAGTACGTCTAGAATGATCAGGTTCACCAAGCTGCCTCCATTAACTAGGATTCTTCGTAAATTGGCAGTTCCCACTTACATGGAGATGACCGGGCCATCATGATGAATATCAGGAATGCCCACCAGATCACAATCCCTAAATATGATAGGAGGTACATTCTCAAGCTTGCAGGGTAACGTTGTCTAAGGAGTCATGTCTATCTTCTTTGCTGCTGAACTGGTTCGGCCACAAATCACTGATCCACCATTTATGAATTTTACTTCATAGATAGGAGGTGGCGGAGGGAGATTGCGTTCCTGTTTCTTCTCCTGGTTGCTTTTGCGTGGATCACTATTCTTGCCTCTGGCTTTGATCAGGTCCTCGAGGTATCTTGCTTTCAGCAGGTAAGCTACTTCTTTCCTGAGAGAGAAGCAATCCTACGTTGAATGCCCCATGTCCATGTGGAAGTCACAGCATCCAGTTTGGTCCTTCCTTGGATTTGGGTTGTCTGACTTTTTGGGCCATCTGACCACTGGTCCCATGTTGTCCACTCGCTGGATCAAGCCTCCAATGTCACCACGGAACTTTAGCCTTATGCGGCTATTCTTGTGTCAGGTTGACTTCTGATTGATCAGGCCCGGTATATGGACCGCTCTTGTGGTTGTCGTTCCTGCCACCATTCTTTCTGTTCGGCTTGTCATAGTCTTTTGTCTTACAGGATCCTCCAAACTTGTAGCTCTTGTCTTCCTCTAGCCTGATATAGGCAAGCGTCTTTGCGTGAACATCCTCGAAGGAATGACCTGCCTCAATGCTTCCACTGTTGGGTAGTAAATCCCTACCTAAAGGCTTTCATTGCTCTGCCGATGTCACACCTAGAAATTGATACTTTCTCCTTGTTGAACCTGGCGAGGAAGCTTCTAAGACTTTGAGCTTTGATCTGGGTAATCCTGTATAGGTCACTGGAACGTTTCTCCAATTCCCTGCTGCTTGCGAACTGCTGGTTGATTGTGTTGATCAGGTCAGCAAAGGATCAGATACTTCCAATTGGTAGGTTGATGTACCATTGCAGTGCAGGACCGATCATTGTAGTTCCAAATCCTTTGCACATGCAAACTTGCTTGAACTCACTTGCAATTGATGCAGCCAGCAATTTTTGTTTGTATAAGGCCACATGATATTGTGGATCTGAGGTCCCATCATAAGTTCTCATGGATGGCATCACAAATTTCTTGGGAGATCCACCTTAGCTATCTCTTCTATGAAAGGCGACTCAGCATAGCTTTCAGAGGCAGCTTCATCCATGCTGGCAGGAACTCCATGTATTTTCTCGAAATTTTCATTAAGCTTCTTAATTTTCTGGACTACTGCCATCATGACAGCTGCCCCTGTCTCATCAGGCTTTTCTCCGTTGTTTTCTGGTTCTTCATGTAACACCCCCATATACCAAGGCCCCTTACCAGGGATTGCCCTAGCATATAAGGATGCTACCTTCTCGGTTGCCCGGGGTAGTGTACATCAAAAGGTAACAATAAGGACAATTTATTAAAGTGTAAAAGAGAGTTTGAAGAGTCTATCCAAGGCAAAATACTTAAGAGGGGGGGAGGGGGGGTGAATTGAGTATTTTAAAACTTTTGCCCACTTTTTATTTTTAATACTATTTAGATAATTACTTAAAGTTTATTGATTAAACTTTAACCAATCAACTAATTGAGTATAAACGTGAAGGAACGAACGAAATGGCAAACGCAAGAAAAATGACACAAGGGTTTTGAAGTGGTTCAGCCTCACAAGTCGAAGCCTACGTCCACTATTCTCGATTAATATATAATTTTAGTACCTTTCTCCGGATTACAAAATTACTAACCCACCCGTACAACTAACTCTAACTGTAACTCAATTTGAATATCTCTAGATATTCGATATACGATCTTAAGTTACTAAGAAAGTATTTGATGCTCTTCTAGGTGTTCACACAATTGAACGTATTAAGAAGCAATGTAAATACTATTATCTCGCAACGTAATCTTAAGAATAATAAGTAAATTAAAAGCACGACTTTTCCTAAAATATTTGAACACAAAACAATAAACTTACTTGAATGAAATTTTTGCTTAAAGTTGTTTTGCAGAGGATTCTTGTATTTCGAATAGTGTGTTGAAATGAAGAATATCATACATATTTATAGTAGAGGTGAGAACTAGGGTTTAGTCGAAAACTGATGTTGAGCGAAGTCGTCATTCACTTATCCAAACACATTTATATTCTCCTACAAACTAACTAAGTAGATAGCAAGTAAGTCGAGGTCGATCCACGAGACGGGCAACTAGCAATAGCGATCTATTCGTCTTGGGTTATGCAAAGTAAGTGTCAAAAGTAACAATTGTGTTGGAGGTAAAGTATATAGTCTAAAGCAAAGTAAATAAGCAAGTAAATATGCATGTAATCAAATAAGGAGAAATACTAGGGTGTCATGGGATCATAGGGGATAATCATGGGTAGAATACATGCAAACATGAATTGGGTAGATTGATTGAGGTCATAACAAAATAGGGTCGAGACATTACGATCTTACAACCCTTAGGCCGGAGAGGGTTAGTTATTACCCGTACACCCAAACCTTCCTACTAGACTTAAACACGGTCTAACCCTTAATCGAGGCATTAAGATCTTACGATAAGGGTTGAATAGTAGTCTTGCGATCCTTGAGGCATTACGATCTTACAAGGTTCACATGGACTAAAGAGAATCAATGCGAGTTTTGTGTTTCAAGCATTTCATCAAACATAAAGCATGCATAAGACTAGATAACATCATCACAAGTTTAATCAATCAATTAACCCTCAACATTAGCATATATTCATCCCCATAATCATTCCCCTAATTACCCATTTACCCTAGTGAGGTAACTACTCACTAATCATGGTGAAATTGCAAACAATAGGTAAAGAGTAACTAGCATATGAAAACATGATGAATGATTAAGTAGATTAACAAGTAAATAAAAGGACTAGAGATTGTACCAACTTTAAGGAAATATGATCAATGATGAAATAAGAAGAAACCCTTTGTTAAATGAAGAGATGTCAATTCTCCAATTACAACCCAAGTATTCTTCAATCTAATCTATGAATGTTGTTGAAAGATTAAGCTAAATTAAGGAATGATTACACTACTACAAATATAGGCAATAACAACGCCCCATTAACAACGCATATTGACGCATTATATGTAATACCGTTGTTAATCAGATTAGTGTATTTTGGCGCAATTTTGTGAAAAGTAATAACAACGGTAATTTCTTTATAACCGTTGTTATTAGTAATCACAACGGGTTTTGTTTTAGAAGCGTTGTTAATAGATGAAAAGAAATAACAACGGTTATTCCTTTAAAACCCTTGTTATTACTTTTAACAACGGTTTTTTTTGCATACACCCCTTGTTATTACTTTTAACAATAGTTTTTTACATATAACCGTTGTTATTACTTTTAACAACGGTTTTTTACATAAACCGTTGTTATTACTTTTAACAACGGTTTTTTACATATAACCGTTGTTATTACTTTTAACAACGGATTTTTACATATAACCCTTGTTATTACTTTTAACAACGGTTTTTTACATATAACCGTTGTTATTACTTTTAACAACGGGTTTTTCTATATAACCGTTGTTATTACTTTTAACAACGGTTTTTTACATATAACCCTTGTTATTACCTTCGCACCAAAATATTTTCACTGTGGGACAAATCGGATCCCTTATGTTTCTTTCC
>JAGPOY010003148.1:0-13583 GCA_018983105.1 Silene uniflora
TTGGTGATAGGAGAGAGGGGTGAATTATTATGAGTTAAATAAGGAATTGTGGGGCCAAAACCTTAAAGAAAATAATAAAATAGAAGTAAAAGAGTTTTGTGGGGCTTAGTGGGAGGAGAGAGGGATGAATAAAATAAGAGTAAAACTTACCAAAAAAGGAAACAGGGCAATTACTTGAATAATCCGTTTATGGAAAGTGGGGCAATTATAGTGAATAGGAGGGAGTACTTATTTTAATCATTTCAACCCACAACAACACCTCACCTCACCCTATAACAATGCTTATTTTAATCACTTCACTCACAATAATACCCCACATTATCTTCCCTCTCTCAAATTACCTTACCTCACTACAATACTTTATATTATTTAACTCATTTCCTTAATTCTTGTGTCATCCTCACAATAGGACACTTATTCCTAATAGGAGGGAGTATAATTTTGTAATAAAAGAAAAGAATAACCATGTAATTATTTCACATATAAATTTATAATGGAAGATTGGCACAAGAGTCAATATTCCATTTCCTCTAATTTTAGAGGAAATAGGGGTCATCCTCTTTCTGAGAGGATCCTCTATGTGTATTTTACAATAGAGAGGACCTCCTCTTAGAGGAAAGAGAGTACTAAGAGGAAGGTCAATCTTTTCTATCGTACATGCTCTAAACTCAATCCGAGTGACCTGTTTACAATCAAATGTGACCATTTTTTAAAACAAGTTACCGTAAGTTTTAAACCTAGCTGAACCATTATTATGGCTATATTTGACTATAAGATGATCACAAAATCCCGTTTTTTTAAAAAGACGAAAATTGTTCGTCTAAAACAAAAAATGCTACTTAGCCCAATTCTATTTTGAATTAAACAAAGCAGAAGCAGGAAAGAAAGAGCAACAGTAGAACATTGATGTAATGTCAATTAGTATCTCCAATATACTAAGAGAATAAAAATGTTCAAATATTTTCCCTCCAAAATGTTCATCCCTATTTAAGGAAGCAAATAAAATTACATTTTCTTTCATTAAACCTTTATCCTTTCATTAAAATATAAAACATACTTCTTCCTATTCTCAATCTTTCTCCTTATTCCTCGAGGGCACGAGAATTAAGGAAGAGAGTATTATACGGTAAAGATTGGAGATATGGAAGGTATTGTGTGAATGTGTGGAATTATTGTGGGGTGAGCTGATTAAAATAAGTATTGTTGTGGGGTAAGGTGATTAAAATAAGATAAAAGTATGAGTATTCTGAGGTATTGTTGTCGGGTGAGGTGATTAAAATAAGTATAAAAGATTGTCAAATAAGAAAATAGGGAGAGTATTGTGAATAGATGAATAAAGAAATATGGAAAGTTATTTAGAATAGGAGGGAGTAATATTTTCGTGAAAGTATAATTTTATATAAATAAAAAAAAATGCAAAAATTTTTATTAAAAGTTTCTCTTTATTATTTCATCTTTAAAATATCGTGCTACTACACTAGTTCAAAAACAAGTAGATTACCCTATTTGCAGAATTTTTTTCCAAAATGGAGAGTAATAATAAAGAATTTAACGAAATGGGATGACTTTGTAAGTAATTACCCAAAATAGGCACACGTAGGATCGGTTTTGGCGAAGCTAGGTTCGGGATTAAGATCGCTGAGCCGGGGAGCGACTTGAGGTCAACACGCTCAGCGGCAGAGCGACTTAGCAGCGCTAGCGAAGAAGGGAAAAAAAAATTGTTGCTAATGGGAATCAAACACCTTACTTGAGGTCATGAGAAGAAAATGCACTTCACACCATAACCACAGCACCAAGCATGGTTTAATGACTTATTAGACGATTCAAATTACATATTTAATGCTAAGAGTATAAATGCGTTTTGGGACTTGAACAATAATTACCAAATACGAAGTATATTGTTTTTTCCCATGTTTTTTACATAACGATTTAGTAGCACTGGTGGTTGGGTTGTCTAGAATAAATGTCAATTTTGTGGGAGGTCCTATGTTCGACTCCATTCAACAGCATTGGGCGTTTTGCCTCTAATTCGCTCACTCGCTCAGCGACTTCCTTTGAAGTAGCATACTAAGGTTTGAGTGGACATTAAGTGACATTCTAGGTAAGGTCGTTGAGCGGGGGAGCGACTTGAATCCGAGCCTGACTTCGGTGATGACGTGTGCCCATTTTGGGTAAATAACAACAAAGTCATCCCATTTCGTTAAATTCTTTGTTATTAAAAAAGTCCTATTTGCACCCATAATAAGAGGAAGACGGATATAACAAGTAAGATTAGCGGAATTGAGATAAGGCCAAAGACAAGCAGGCTACCCAGAGTATGCACAAAACCAGCATTCATCAGCATCTTGTGTTTGACATTCAACGACGATGAATTTACTGATTTAATAGCGGATTTACAGGAGATTGCAAGACATAAAGGTCTTGAAATTTGGAGCGAAATGTAAGGACTTCCTTTAGCTAAAAAGTAAAAACAAACGGATATTAACAGGTTTATTGAAATCGACAGTAACTGTAAGATCGCTAAATGATGAGATTAAATGCCGAGACAAATGGTTGGAAGAGATAGTGAAATCATGGGTGAATTCTTGGGAGACGGAGGAATTAGATGTAATAACATAAGGGTAACAAAATGAAAGTTCACCATTAGATGTGAATTTAAGCATGTAAGGACTAAGAATGCATGAAAACAGGGTGATCACCATTTTCTACAGCAAAGTTTTGGAAGAAAGAATGAGTAGGAAATGGTGATGAATGGAGGTGTGGAGAGTAGAATTTTGATGGGTTTTGTAGTATATTTGATTCGGAAATTTGGAAACAGGATTGTTGGATTGTTGATGACTTTTGATTTGGTGACATTGTTGAAATTTTGAGAATAATGTTTCAAGAGGTTTTTGAATTACAGATAGAGTGATGAGGTTTTGTTTCAAGGTAAACACAGATTAGAGTTTAAGACGGCATTATTCGTCTTAAGATTTAAGAAAGACTTTGTAAGGTAAATGATGATGAGAGGTTAAGGAAGAAAATGATAGATGAATCATCTCAACCAAAACCTTAAGGTGATTATTGAGGTCCAACTATTATAAATATTCTTATTACGCTCCCTCACTCAAATGCCCATTGGGCTTGAAGAGTGGTTAGTGTGCACAGGCTTTCCCGTACCATGGTTGAGGCCCAACTATTATAAATCCCCTTACTACTAAGAGAATAACAACTCTCTTAGTTTTCCCTCCAAAAAGCATTTTAGTTAAATAAGGCAATAACTAAAACTTACTTCAATTACATTATTATCTTTTCTTAGCTAAATAAAGCAATAACTAAAATTACTTCCATTACATTATTATGTTTTCAATGAATATATTGTATTATAATTAAATTAAATTTATAATTATAATTTGTTCATAAAATAAAATTATTTGGTATAAAATTATAAAATATATAAGTTGCTAAGTTTTTCAGTAATGCAATAATTATGAAGTAGTATTACTTTAAAGAATAACTTGACACATACTTACTATTAGCTTCGTGATAAAAAAAAAATCATTGAAAAAGAAAATTACAACTTAACTTAATTTCTTTGATTAGTTTTACATTTCATTTTTTTCAATATCAAAATGCAATACAGTGAAAATTAAATATTAATAAGGTTCAAATTTAAAAAGGTACATGTCGATTGCATTAATAATATGTATGATATGAGGCAAAATATTCTACACAATTTTTTTCACAATTCTATTTTGCTGTCTTTTGATACAAAGGTATACACAAGTTGAATATCTCTTTTGCAATTCTTTAATTTTGTTGTATAATTAAGTCATTACCCGAGATTATTCTTTTGATAAATTTAATCATATAATAATATTATCTTTAATAATGGAGTAAATTATATAATTAGGTCAGTTAAAACTTCAATATTATTAGGTGCAAAAACTATCAAATAGTTTCTCTTATAACTGGCTTAAGCATATTACCAGGCTATAATATTTAACATTTTTGTACATCATTCTCTAAAAACCGTGTATTTGCGCGGGATCTACACTAGTATTCCTATTAGAAGAGATTATGGAAGATTATTTTGTAGAAAAGAGTGAAGGACTGTTCAAATCTCATGTGTGCTAGATATCCAGCCAAACTAATGACACTTGTTGGGTTGCTTTTTTGTCCCTAGACTAGATGGTTGTTCTTTTGTTTTGAGACAAAAATTAAGAAAAGGGGATGTCATTAATTATTAAATGATAAATTGATTAAATTGAGTGTGAAATAAAATTGTTTATCAAATACACTCCTCAAATAAAATGGGTAACAATTAACTGATACACCCCAAATGAAATAAGACCGCAATTGACCGAGACGAAAGAAGTATTTTATTTGACCTCTTTAGAATTAAGACGGATATATTTATATGCCCGTCTTAAATAAATTTGGGTACAAGGAAAAAGTAAATAAATACAGAGCAACTACAATAACATGACTATTACAATTAGACTTGGGAAACGGGTCAATCAGGTCGATTTTGGATTGGGTCAATTCGGGTCCGTAGCTCGGGTCGGTCATTTTTTTTGTCAAAACTATTATCATGTTATTTGTGGATAATAATCAGTTAACAACAATAAACAATTAGTCCAACTTATAATGGGTGGTCAATTCGGGCTTAGGTCAAGTTCGGGTGTCGGGTCAATTTTATCAAGTCTCTTTACAATAAGGCTATGTTCTTTTGGACTTCAAGTCACCCCCTTTAAGTTCAGTTCAGTTCTTATAAGTTCAGTTCAGTTCAGTTCAGTTCCTATAAGTTCAGTTCAGTTCCTATAAATTCAGTTCAGTTCAGCTCTTATAAGTTAAGTTAAGTTCAGTTCCTATAAGTTCAGTTTAGTTCCTACAAGTTAAGTTCAACTACTATAAGCTCAGTTTAGACAAGTTCATACAACTTATATTAACTATAAATTCATACTCCGTACTTGTTTTTTAATATTGACAAACTGAAAAAAAAAAAATATGCTTTTCGTTTAAATCAATGCAAAAAAAAAAATCCAATATTATAAATTATCCAATACACATTATTCTCAAAAAAAAATGTTCCCTCATAATTTCTTTATGCTAAATCGCCTACTCATTACTTATTCACAAATCCACATATCTCATTAATATGTTTACCCTTATTTCATCCCAACCTCATTAATCTCAACATATTGAGGCATGTTTGAAACAAAGCGTAAAGAAGTTACGTACAAGGTAAGAAATAACATAGTAAAAGTCATTTGGCGAGACAATGGATTCGATGATGTCAGTGAAAATGAAGATGAAGATGAAAGAGACGAGAAGGACGATAATATGGAAATAGATGGTTAGAAAAAAAAAGTAATATTTAATTTATTTTTTATTGTAATGTATTGTAGAAATTGTATAAAACGTTAACTTATATAATGCGCGAAATTTTTATAAGTTCAGTTCGACTTCTATAAGTTTAGTTCAGCTTCTATAAGTTCGGTTCAGTTCAGCTCTTGTTATTTTCAGGTCAACCTTTTATCATGTTATTTGTGGATAATAATCAGTTTACAATAATAAACAAACATTCAGGGTCAAATTATACTTGGTCGAGTAAATTCAAACCAACATCAATTGTTATATCGAGTTATTCGGGCTCGAGTCAATTTTACTAGCTCTACCGTTTAGTCGGATCATGTCGGATCAGTTCGGGCTTGTTTCAAATTCGGGTCTCGGGTCGAGTCAATTTTGCCAAGTCTATTTATAATAGGTCTTGTTTAAGAGGGACATGTCCGTTTTAAGAATTATACGAGTCAACTGGTCAAATACTACCTCACTAACATAAATGAGACAAACTTTTTACTAATCTCAATGCATTCATTTTTGTTTTATAAAATATGTAATACTTGACTAGTCTATAGGTTAAAACAAATATGACCGTCTTAAATGAGAAGTTCTTAGACCACCCCCGAGCAAGGTCAATTGGGGGGGTCATGGAGTGGAAGGTCATCTTAATTACAAATTAATCACCAAATTAGCATGACCCATTGGCAAAAGAGGTCACCAATTGACCTCTTTGGATGAAATTGACCCAACTCATGACCCAACATGTGTCATCGTCTAATTTGCTAGGCACACATAAGAAGGACAAGCCCACATCAAGTGTCAGCCCCCCTGCAAGTTTTGTTCACTTTATCGTCCTTTTTTAACAAAAATAAGAAAACTAACATTAAATTATATAATTTAATGGGGTAGAGTGGGTGAGAAATGATTGAAAATGTTGGAAAGTGTAAAAAAATTTGATAGATGACCTAGGTCGTGACCTTCTGCTTGGGAGGGTGAAAGCGGGTCAAGATAAATAAGGTGTAATTAAGGGCTAATATGCTCGTGACCCGATTAACTCGACCTTCTGCTTGGGGATGATCTTAGTATTTCCCTTAATTAAACACCCTATGTGAAGACCTAACAAACGGATGAACTAGATCGGGTCAATTTCGGATCAAGTAAGGTCAGTTCAGGTTATTTTCGGCCAACATTTATCTGGTTATTTATGAATAGTAATTAAAAACATTTGGGCAAATTATCTTAGTCAAGTCAATTAAATTCAAATTCAAATATTAGTTCGGGTTTTTCGGGGTCGAGTCAATTTTGCTAGCTCTACCGGTTAGTCGTCTCCCCACAATTACTCAAATGCTTTTTGGTAGAAGGATACAAAATCGCACTTAAATTCACTGTCAGGGAGTAGTTACTGTGTATATTCATCCCACTACCCGAGGCTCCTTCACTTTATTTTCCTCCCTTTCTCTCCATTTCCAATTCTTGCTCCTTTTGGCACTCCCACTATGAACATTTCTACTCTGTTTTCCCACTAATCTTTGTCATTATTCTCCAATCTCCTCTACTTTTTACCTCCCTTACTAATATTTCTTCAAAATTTCACCCTTTTTCTCCCCTTTTCCATTTTTTTTTTCCAGTTTTCTGTACTTTTTCACTGTTTTTTTTGTTCATTCATCCAAATAAACCCTCTCATTAATTTCCCATTTCCACAAATTCCTAAATAAGACCGTCTTACCCAATACTTATTTTCTGCTTTCACCTGAAAAGAACCAATCTTTTCCTAAAACCCACATTCAAAAACCTCAAATTCACCTTCCCACTTCAAAAAGATCAAAACTTTCTGCATTACCCATCTCCAAATCAACCCAACAGTCCCCAAAACCCTGATTTTTCCCCCAAAATCTTCCAAAAATGGGAGGAACAAACTCAAAATCAGACAAAACAGAAGCATTAAAAATGTGCAAACTTAGAAAAAAGATGATAAAACAAGGGATTGAATCAAGATACAGTATTGCAGCAGCACATGTATCTTACATTCAATCTCTGAAGAACATTGGGATTGCACTACGTCGTTTTGCAGAAGCTGAAGTGCTCTTAGAATCATCTCTTTCACCTTCTGGTAACACTAATACTGAAATTGATACATTTCCGTCTCCTTCCCCTTCTCATCTTGCTGATAATGATGATGCTGAAACTACTGTTTCTGATAATCATAGGTTAAGTTACATGAAATCTGGTGTTATTAATAATAATGGTGCTGTTACTTTTAGGTATAATCCCAGTACTAACATGCATACTTTTGTTGATAATGGTAATAATGATGATGACCCATTAGTATTGCCGCCTCCGCCGCCGCCTCCGCCACCAGATTGTGGGTCCTGGGATTTCTTTGACCCTGGTGGTGATGATAATGGTGGTGAGAAGGATGATGTTGTTGAAGTTGGGAAGAATGAGAATGGGGTGAGTAGGAAAGATGAGGAGGGATTGATGTTGGAGAATTCGAGTTTGAAAGCGAATACGAGTAAGGATGGAGTAATGGAGAAGGAATTGAATGAGGAAAGGGAGGATCCTTCTGAGTTTATTACTCATAGGGCTAAGGATTTTCTGTCTAGTATTAAGGATATTGAGAATAAGTTTTTTCGAGCTTCTGAGTCGGGGAAAGAGGTTTCTAGGTTGCTTGAAGCTAATAAAATTAGGGTTGGATATGCTGAGGCCAAAGGTAGTTTCATTTCTGAACTGATTTAGTGGGTTTTGTTTAAGACGGTCTCAAATGTGAGACCAACCGATTGTGTATGCATTCCTCGAGTTGTTAGAGGGTTGATGGTTGGTTTCAGGTTTAAGGCCGTCTCACATAAGTTTTTGTGTTCGTAATTCTAGTTATTGGTGGAAGTTTGTGATGTAATAATCATGCTAATGTTTTAGGGAGCTCGTCGTCATTGAGTTCTTTGGCTGTTTGTCATCTGGTTTGTTGCCGCAGCAAAAGTGTGCATGCCTCCAATGGTAAAGTCATTATCTTTGTTTGTTACATGTAGTTTCAAGACTTTCAATTTGCGATTCACGACTGTGTAACATGTTTTTCTGTGATAATCCTGCAATAATTCTTATGGGGGCAAAGGCTCACAATTCTTCGTCCTTAAAATGTGATTAAACGGAGTACAATGTGGAACTAAAGTCTCTATGCCTGTTGCATCATGAAGTAGCAATATGTGGATGTCTTTTACGATATTAATTATGTGTAATCTGCAAAGAGCTTCTTTGGGGTTACATGCATCCGACCCCCCACCCCTACCAATCTACCACGTTACCATTGTTGTAGGGGATAATGTTGTAAACTGTGAATCTACTCATCTAAAGTAGTATTTGGTTGTATAACTTTGCACTCCGTGTTTGTTAGAAAGCAGTCCAACTTAGTTCCTAAAGTATATTGTTTCCTTCGCCTTCTGAGGCTGGTACGGCATATATCTTGCTGTGTGGCAGACTTTATTTTTAGAAGACCGGCAGTTCAGAAACCTTATACTCGTTATGATCCTTGTTTAAAAGATGAGCATAAGAATTAATCAAAACCTCGCTGATAGATCCTCAACATGTCACTAACTGATTGTGTGGCTATATAAATTACTCCGTACTAGATAGCATCACCTTTTTTTGTTGATGATTTAACTATATTTTTATTGATTGCATAGACCTTCACTCACAAAGTGCACCCAAAGTTATCGTGTGGAACCGGTCCATGTCTTCTCAATCATCATCATCAAGGAATCCGCTTGCCACTTCGTCAAAAGATGATGCTGATGACAGTGGAAGTGACTGTGTCGATGATTTCTTCATGATTTCAGGGAGTCATTCCTCTACTCTTGATAGGCTATATGCGTGGGAGAGGAAGCTATATGATGAAGTCAAGGTATTCATGTCATAATTCATTCAAATAGTCATACTCCCTCCATTTGCTTAATCCCCCATTTGTATGTCTCGGTGATAAAAATTTTGAACTTTGGTGCTTAATGATTGAAATAGAGGGAGTATCCTTTAGCAGCCGGAATGTAGTGTGTGGAAGTTATTCATCTCACTCGTGGGAGATGCGTTTAACATTCATAAATCAACACCACTTTGTTTCGTTGATAGAGGTGCATTCCTAGTTCAGCTTGATATGAAATAGTCTACTGCTCAAAGAATGATTAACCATGTTTGGCTCAACATTAGTAATCTGACATTTAGTATTACACTACTAAGTTCAAGAATGTTTTTCAAATGTCGACTTAGAATTCCGCTTTTTCTAATTTAGTCTATTCTAAGATTCAATAAGAGGCTATGCTATAAATTTGTACATTTTGTCCTTCTCATGCTTGATAAAGTAGAGGTTCGTCTATACAGTGAAAACTTGTGTGTGAAATACTGGTAGAGTGTTATGAACTTTAATGCAGTCCAGTTGTTGGTCTTGTAATGATTTGATCATGTTCAGAACTGGCATTCCTAAGACGCCCAGAGTACCAGCCTACCAATGGGACAACGCAGCTCCATAACCACATGATTGAACTTCCAAATTTCACAATAATTAGATTTTGTGGTAAATCCGTAAATGTGAGGATGTACACATAGAAGCCTTTTGGGGATAAAAGCGTCACGAAGTGTTGGAGGACTATAAGCATTTGTGTGTTGTTTACTCCATTTGTCCCTTTTGGACTCTCATCGGATACGGAAGTACTTCTCTGTCCAAAAACAAATCTGTAATTGCAGAGTAGAGGCTAGTGCGCTATCCATATACTCGTTAACCAAGCAAAAACTGAAAAAAATAACTATCGTATTATAGGAGTCAGCTTCGTGATATATCATGATGCTCAGATGCTGTCTCATAAGTATTTGTGCTAATTATCTGATGTTTCTGCTCTAATTTGGTTTTGCATAGGCTAGTGAAGTTATCAGGAAGCACTATGATAAGAAATGTGACCAACTTAGGCATCAGTTTGCGAAGGATATTAGTACTCATGTAATTGATAAGACCAGAACAGCCGTGAAGGATCTGCATTCACGCATCGGAGTGGCCCTTCATGCTGTGGATTGTATTGCAAAGCGCATCGAGAAAATGAGAGATGAAGAGTTGCTGCCACAAATCACTGAATTGATTACCGGGTATGAATTTTTCATTATGGTTCTGTCAAGTGTCGATTATTGAAAAATCCCTGATCAAGAAAGCTAAACAGAAGTCGGCTTAGAAACATGGCAGAGTTGCAAATAGCCAAATACTGTATTAGCGGATTTATCCAACTGCCTAGCCAATCTTTACCATAGAATATCCAATCTGTGTGTGAAGAAACAAAGGCTGGCAGTTAAAAAATCCAGTGTCCTTTGGTTTAGGGTGTTTGTTACTCTGACTCAGTAACGATTATCAGAAACAACGAGACTGTCGAGTGTCGGACAGCTGTTTGATGAAAAAGTTTCATGTTTGGACTAATTAATGGCGTGTCTGAAGGTCATGTCATGTCGTTACGTTGAAGTGTAGCAAAATGATTCTCTACACTAGTTGCATACATTCCCGGCCTTTTAAGAGAGCTCTGGAGACAGATTTACTTATACTGTTGCATATATGTGGACTTCAAATCTTATAAATTAAAAACAATAATATTATCTTTAATTAATTTTTCTTACCAGTGAGACAGGGAAACACCTTATTCATTCAGTACAAGTACCCGTGAGTCGTGACTGCATCCTAACAATTATTGGGCTTTTTTTTTGTCCGGCAGATTCATCAGGATGTGGAAAGCGATGCTAGAATGCCACCATGCACAGTACATAACAATCTCATTAGCTTACCATGCTAAGACTTCCCTGGGTACTCCTTTAGGTGATACACGAAGGGAAATCATGTCTCAACTTCAATACGAATTCGAGTGCTTTGGTGTCAGCTTTGCTGACTGGATGAACAGTCACACATCCTACGTGGAAGCTCTAAATGGTTGGCTACAAAACTGTGTGATACTGCCTCAGGAGCGCACTCGGGGAAGTCGAAGGCCATTTTCTCCTCGTCGGGTAATAGCTCCTCCCATATTTGTTCTTTGCCGAGATTGGTCTGCTGGTATTAGAGCCTTGCCTTCTGAAGATGTCAGTGATGCTATCAGAAACTTCTTGACAGATCTCCATTTCCTCGTAAAGCAACAGCATGTAAGTTATTTTCAACTTATTTCTAAACATCTTCGATAGTAAATGAACAAATAAAACCATGCTAAAGGATTACGGCAGGTAGAAAACATACCTCCCTTCATTACTCCTTGAAGAGCTCTATCGAAGGGCTCGTAAACATGATTGAAGGCTGGGAACCGTTAAAAGAATTCACTGTGGTGAACTTCCTAAAAAAGGAACTACAAACATTATCTAGGAAAACTATACTAAATATTGTTCTGATATTTTATTTGTTGTTTGGAAAAATAACATTTCAGGCAAACGAAAACAAGGACGCGGTTTCTCAAGAGAGCAAAGACGATGCACAAGGGAAAGATGAAAATGAGGAAGGAGAAGGAGGGGAACAAAGAAGCGAGGATAACTCTGGAAACTTGGGCAGCATTCATACTAGCCTGACAAAGGTGCTTGATAAGCTAACCAAGTTCTCTGAAGCCTCCCTGAAACTGTACGAGGAAATTCGGCAGAAAAGCGAGGCTGCTCGAGTTGCGTATTCGAACCCAAGACCTGCTTTCAGATACTGAGAGCCTAATGTAATTATCTGACTTTCACCTCGTCTATCCAACTTGTTAGCTTTGAGTAGTATTCACAATGTCTGCAGAAATATTTAATTAGTCTAATGAGTCATGCATGCACTTCTCTTAGGCTGTGAAGGAAGGTAAAACTGTAAAAGGTTAGTTTTGATGTTGTTGATTTACTCTTCAATTAACTCAATTAGTACTATGACATTTGCTAATACAAAATTAAAATAAAATGTAATTTGCCACATATAATTGATAGCTAGTGAGTAAATTTAATACTTTCTCGACTTCGTTCATTTGTTTACCTTTGATTGAAATACGTCTAAAGGTAAACAAATGATTGGTTCGAAACGTTAGTTTACTTAATCCACACTTGCGACAGATATGAAACAATTGCGTACACTTGTAAAGCTTCATCATCACTGTATTGATTTTTCTAAGCTCATCTAGCACGGAATTTATTTATATATATAAACTTATCAACTCATTTGACTATGAATTGGACATCTCATCTACCAACCACCAATCAAAAGCTAAAAGTTCTCATCAAATCACTTATATTAATTCCTTAAACATTCATTGGTCCAACACATAAATAACATTCCATACCATTGCTCTTCCTTAAGAACGGTCATATCGGTTTTAAGTTTAAAATAGGTCAATATTAACTCATATTGTCTATTGTTAGATAGGACAAGCTTTTTGCTATTTGTATAACATTATGCTTCTTGGCCTTTCTAACTATTTGTCCTGTTTCATGTTTAAAACAGACATCTCTTTTTAAACGAGGATTTGTGTACTTCATATATAGCTTTTCATTTAGGCTTTTTTAATGATCATCTCATGTTATTATGTTAATAGGATCATTTTAACTATACACTTCACCCACATATTTAACATCACTTCACAATTCATAAAATAGTTATCTCGTGATTTTCATATGGATCATCCTCGCTTTTTCATAATAATAATGTTATCAGGTTGATAATAAGACCGTCTTATACAAAATATTAAATTATCGACGTTAAGCAGAACAGCTTGCCAAGTCAATGATTATTTGTTGCATTTTCTAGGTGAAAACGTTGTGTAACACATACTCCTATTTGATATACATGAGTTGTACCATAAATTGTATAGACAGGGACATCAATTGACGTAATAGTATTAATACCATTCCGGCATTCCCTACATTATTTTCCTCCAAATTTGTGCAACACATGTTTTCATATTTCATCACAAAATTGAGATAAGAAAATTAATATGGCAATCAAGCAATTCTTGGTCAATCTTTTCATCCTCTCATTCTTCTTATGCAGTGTTGCTCTTTCCACAAGTGATGTAAGTTCCATTCATTAATCATTTACTATACTAAACTTAACTTTCCGAGCATTGTTACAAACTTAATGGTTAAGAAGGAGGTATTTGGTACAAAGTACGTTAGGTACCGAGTTCATAAATCCGTCATTTCATTCTATACCGACTTACTCCATATATATTTTGTAGCCTATTTATTTGTTCGGTTTTTCTAAAATGTGCCAGAAAATGTATTGTAAGATTCAATCATGAGCTTTTGCC
>JAGPOY010003149.1:0-14368 GCA_018983105.1 Silene uniflora
CGCCAGTAGGTTTTATAAAAAACATACAAAAATAATTTAACGGAAAAGGCCCCTTTTGATCCCTGGAATGGGGACTGATCCGTCACTCCGGCCTAAACCAAAGATTGCGGATTCGGGGGTAAAGGTACGGTGAGGGAAGGTGTTAGGCACCCGCACCGCCCATCAAACTGACGGCCTCTACTATTTATTTGTAATATTATATATTTGACAAAATTAATAAAAGAAAAGGTTTTTTTTTTTTAAAACAATTTTATACAAATCTTTACAAATTATATACAAACAACGAAAATTAAATTACGATAATATAAAGAGTAAAGAGTAGAAATAACACCCTCAGGCCTACCTGGATATGGTAGAGTTTCGACAATTAGCTTACCCGAACTGACTTTAGGGCGTCTTTATGCTCAAAATATAGGATGGATGGATGTATGTGAAGGTAGTATTTTGTATGGAAGGTAGTATTTTCTGGGAATTTTTCTGTGTACTTGAATAGGGTGTAAAAGAGGGTATTTATACTAGTTAAGACGGAAGTATTTGGTAAGAATTACAATTGTAGGAGGATAAAGGGACTTGAGCGTCTATTTTGTTGTAGTATTCTACTTTTAGAATTGTACTACATGTACTACCACTAACATTCATAAACCAAGGCCAATTTGTATTTTCCGTATCCACACGTGAGCTACTACTTGGGCTAACAATTGGACCTTTCAACCGTGGCCTTGTTTTTGGACTTGGCTTATTTCAAATAATTGTCATCGTAAGGTGCGACTTATAGAAATATATAATTCCCTATTACGAGTATTATTTACGGTTTTGTGCCGCTAATATAAACTATTAATCCCATAACTAATTAAGTGGGCTAAAAATATAGTGAATTGTCGAAATGGACTGGGCTATAAAATGGTTGTTTTTGGGACAATTTTGAGCATAAATAACCTTATATCAAATTCAAGTAAGTTTCATTCCGAATTAAATAAGGGCCTCATCATCGGGTGTTTTTCAGGCCTGTAGACATTTTGAGGTGTCTACACCTTCATCTACAAACCACAAGCAGTCACCTGTTGAATTAAGAGAGCGGTAGGTTAGAAAAGTTGAAAAAATATAAATAGACAACTAAAATTATGTACTACAACTACAACTAAAAAAATAAATAGCATCACCAACCAGTTTCAGTTCTTGAATCCATATAGCCTATAAAACCGACGCCATGGGATAGAGAAACTACTCTTCCTTTCAGTACGCGACTAGTATGAACACTCCGCTGTCCGTAGCTTTTCCCATTTACTTTGGTGAGAGGCAAGAATTGTATAAAAGCACATACCCAGCAAATACACAGTGGTCTTCATTGTTGTTTGCGGCGCTGGAGCATATCTTCCTAACGCCTGCATTCTAACGGTTTGAAGTCGATGAAGAACCACCACTAAAATCCATTATCATAGCCATCTTCAATGAGCAATAGAGCAGTCTACGTTTATAAAGAAGATGAATGAGTTGTTTTGGTCTAATAAAACAGTGGCAATAAATAATTAGAAAAAAAAAAACCACATACGTTGGAGGAGACTCCAATGTCCGTCTCTTGAAGAGAAATAACTCTGTTAAAGATTGAGGTTTTGGTTTTTAACCTCATTCATTTCCTCATCCTCAGTTAAGGTCTTTTTACCCTTCCTATCCTCTTTCTCATCATTTTGTCATTTTCATTACCCTTCTTAACCTCCTTCCCATCAATTTCATTTTTGAACGAGAAGAATTTCTGCCTTGTGATAGGGTTAATTCAATCCAACCATTAACCCTACCCAGGGCTAGCAACTGCAAAATAAAAAAAAAATTGAGTTAGGCCTGCGACAATCGTACTGGGCCTTGGGATAGAAGGGTCTCGTAAGAAAAAATTTTTTTATTAATTAATACGTATATTTGTATTTTGTCACGAATATTGCTATGTTTATTAGTATTTTGTTACAATTATTGTTGTTGTTGTTGTCGTCGTCGTCGTCGTCTATATTGATTGCTACTTTGTATGGACAAGAGTGTGATGGTGTTTTCCACCCCTCCGAATAATTAATACTCGTATATTGATTGCTATCTTGTCTTTCCATGTTTTATTTTTACTTTTACTTTTTAATTATCTTTTATAGGTAAAATTTTATTTTATTGATCTCATAATTATAGACTATGAAAAGTTTGGCCATGAAAGAGAGAGATATTGTAATTATTGAGTGTTTTTTTTAAAGATAGTTTTGGCCCGGTATGTCCGTCTAACCTATTTATTCCTTTTTTTTATTATTAATATAGAAATATTTGTTTTAAATGGTAAAATAATTTAGGCTTAGATATTAATTATGTTTTGTCTAACGCCTACCCAATTAAATAGGTAAATGAACGGTATTATCATATTGTCGTAGGCGCCTACTTATCTTTTTTTTATTCGTTTTATTTTGTGATTTTGTTTTCTTAGAAACATTCTTCTTTCTAACTATAGATAGTGATCTCACTATAGATTAAGACGGCTTAAGATCAAATCCGAAGGAAAAAAAAAACATATACTAAAAGTTTTAAGAATAAAAATATCATATGTTCCTATGTCTTTTTGTATGAAAACGAATGGGAATTTGTGTATGTGGAAGATTGAGGATAAGAAGAAAGTGTGGTAATGGAGTTATGAAAGAGTGAGTTTATTATTAATATTTTTACTTAAAGTTGGAAAGCTTTGATTAAATTGCTAATTAATTTTTTTTTAATAAAGGTTTGTAATGAAAGGTTCGAATCCGCCAACAAAACCCCATACATAAATATATGTTCAACTAGGTTTTGAACCAGTACACTACACGGGTGGCAACAAAAATTATTATTAAAAGTAAAAAAACTTACGTATTTTTTGGATTTAATAAATTTATAAATTTTGATATTACTTTGTCTACCCATACACTTTTTGTAAGTTTATGTTGCTTAATTTTTTTTCTCGACTTTTTATTCTGATGAGAGATATAATCTGAAAAATGGATACAAAATAATCATATACTCATAACCAAATTCTTAACAAAGCCACTTTTACGCAGGTACATATTAAAGGACCAAATCAAACCTGAATTTTTGCAAACCCGAGACTGAGAATGACATGATCTGGACACGTCCCAATTGACCTGTCATCTGTTTGCCAGGTGATGTTTTGAAAGAATTTTAACCTTATACATATATATTGTTGACAAGCGAGTGTTAGAATACAGAGCGTATTACTCAAATGATGATTAAGTTTTGGGTCGGGTCATGTGTGGACTTGATGTCGGACCAACGTGTTGGTGAGGGTCGCTCATCGAGAGGACCCGAATGTTGGTTGTTACCTCTAACATTAATGTTCAGTGAAACATTTGAATTAGGCTTGGACGAGAACTGTTCACGTCCAAGCGTAGGTTCAACCGCTCTGACGAGAAAAGTACTTATCCAAGCTAGGGCTGAACGTGGATCCTTCACGTCCGACCCTACGGTTGAATGTTTCACGTCGAAAGCATGTTTCCGTCTTTTTTTGTTTTTTTCAATATAAACGCAATTTTCTACTTAGATTTGGTTCGGCTCGATAAATGCTAATCTGTTCTAACTTTTAACAATAACGATTCTATTCTAATCCACCTAAATCTACTACTAACTAACTATAAAATTTTACAAAAATTATACTAGTTTAGAGTAATTATTTGTCAATAACTTCAATTTGGTGGCGGAAGTGTTGGAATTAAAGCAGGAAAGACTTCATGCAAAGCGGTTTTTTTTGTTGTTTTGTGAGCGGTTTTCTTTAGTGATTTTTAGAGAGTAATACAAATTAGGAATTTATGTAACACAAATTCTTGTTTACATCCGTTGTATTTACAACGGAGGTATAAATCCATCCCAACTAACACCTTTTTTCGGGGTGATAGGGGATACAAACTTTCGTTATATTTTACAACGGTTATAAGCAAGACTAAGGAAAGTTATATAATGAAGGGCAAATTAGGAAGGTTATATAATAAGGGGCAAATTAGGAAGTTTATATAATAAGATGGAAGTATGGAACTCAATAAACTCATGGAAGCCGATAAATTACCATTTACCACCCGTAGTAATGACCCAGTTATGGAAAGCAAAGCCCAAGATTATTTCCAAATCCATTATATAAATCCACAACGCAATTGTTAAAATTCTCCGTAGCTGATTTCAGTTCTACTGGCGATATGATAATCAGGAGCAACAGTCTGGTGAGGATTTCCATTTAATAATTACTCCATATTTATTTTGGTTGAGACGGTTTTAGGTTAAGACCTCTCACAATCCCCTTTTCATATTAACATTGTTTAAATCAATTGTGATTGCGTCTTTAACTTTAGAACGTCTAGAACAAGAATTTGCGAATTAAATTATACGATTATTATACTTGATCTTCGTATTATTCAACCTGTAAATACTGATGTCTAGCTCAAAGGAATTTCCGGAATGGTTTGATTTTGTTGAGCCTCCATTGAAGAAATCTGGGTTTTGTGAGGGTGAAAATAGTAAAATTACTGAATCCGAGCATTTAGATGTGGGTGAAATTAGTAAAGTTACTGAATTGTTGGAGCATTTAGTTGTGGGTGAAACTAGCAAAGTTACTGAATCGTCTGAGCATTTAGATGTGGGTGAAATTAGTAAAGTTACTGTCTCGACGGAGAATTTAGATGTGGGTGAAAATAGCAAAGTTACTGTCTCGACGGAGAATTTAGATGTGGGTGAAAATAGTAAACCACGTCTAGATGTAATGTCGTTTCTTTCGAATAATGGTAAGACGAATTACTTGGTAAGGTCGAATGGTGAATTTGTTAGTTTAAATGAAATCCGAGGAAAACACTTGATTATCTACTCGGTCTCCTTGCCTTGTGCCTGTTTTGACGAGGATGTTCCCTTTTGGCGCGTCGCAAAAGAGACATACCCTGAGCTATCTCAAGCTGGTTTTGAAATGGTCGTCTCTGTCACTATTAAACGAAATAAAGAGGAAAAGCTTTGTTTCGACAAGTTCTTATCGACGTTACCTTGCCTTGCAATACCTTTCCCTGACTTGGACACCCGTAATTCTGTATGCACCTTCATTAACACCAACTGTAAGGGCCGCTCCTATGATTTTTTTGCCATTGTGGTTGATCCTGCGGGATTGATTTTACCCTACCGTGATGTTACTATGCTATTACACGACTATGGATTTGAGTGCTTTACCAAAAAAGTCGAGGACATTGTTGCGGAAGATGATGTGTTGAAGATGAGGTTGGATCCTTTCTATAGGAAAACTTGGGAGCAAACGTATATAAATGATTGGCCAGAATCTCTTAACAGGGATATTTTAGATCAGCCCCTGTCACTGCATCAGGATTTTCTACTATGCGACCCTTCTCGTGTGCTCTCGAGATTTGACAATCAGTCCTTGCCCGCCTCAGAGCTGAGTAAGAAGCTTGTCGCCTTGTACCTATGCCTTGATGGAAACTTCATGGAGACACTTAACGAGGTCTATATTCAATGTTTAGAAAACAACCTGGAGCTTGAGGTAGTGCTCGTATGCATGCCTTACTTTGAGGAACCAAATTCGTACTATGATGACATCACTGCGCAGTTGAAGCGTTATGATATAAAGTCGTGGTTTATTTTTCCCTTTGACAACAAGGTTTGCTTCAGGCTGAAGCGCGCCTTCTGCACGCAGTGGGACGTAGAGAAGGTGATCATTTTGCCACCTAATTGCATGTCCTCCGGGGAACTGGAGGGAAGGGCAGTCCTATACAATATGGGAATCGAGGCATATCCTTTCACGAGAAGCACAATCCTGGAGCAAAGGGTCACCGCTGTCAAGTCACTTAACTCATCTTCATTGTTTAAAGGTAGCCGTGAGGAACGCACTTGTCTGATTCGCAATGGTAAAAAATCTGAAGTGCCTCATTCCGCAATCAAAGGCAGGAAATTGATCCTGTACCTTGACTGGGTTGATTTACCAGCAGACGACGGTGAACTATGCCGTCTGTTGATGAAGCTTTATCCTAAAATTCGGGCCAAAGGCTGTCAGGTTGTGTTTGTTCCTTTGGATGAACAAGTTGGAAGTCGCCGCCATGCTCGTCTAGCAAAGATGCCATGGCCGATGATGCCTGTCAAAGCTGCTATCAAAGAGCGGGTGCCTGGCCAATTTTATTACGGAGACGAGGATTATTTGGAGGGGAATCAACTGATTGTGTTTGGGGAAGATGGAAAGATTCTTTCAAGATGGAATAAGGGGACACTGATGAAGTATGGGATTACCCAAAGGCTGTTCCGTAATTATGTGCGCGAAGAGATCTATCGCCATTTAGATGTACTTGACGATGAGGATATGTGATTTTCCAAACTAATGATTGATGATTGATTAATCTCTGTTTTAGATTATGTTATAATTATAATTAGGATAATTATAAAGACATCGGTTATGGATTTTCTTTAGTACTGCTAATCACTAGGTGTTTGATTAATTAGATATCGTGCTGTATGTTGCAATCGCATCCGTCTTCATTCCCTCGTGATCTACCTTTTTCTGGGCTGTCAAGTATGTAGAGGCTAGCAGCTTATTAGAGATGTACTGCCTGCTAGCAGTCCACAACCGTTGGTTGAAAACTGTTCATGTTCTGAAACCGAGTCTTGAAATCTTCGGATGATGTCGTGAAACCGAGTCCTGAAATCAATTATTACACAAATCAGCTGCTTATTGATACCGCCTGCGTTAGTACATATGTTCATTGCTCGTTTTAGACTTGTCTTAAATAGTTAGATGGACGATCATAAGTCTTGCTTAAGACTGAGTATCCGTCTTAAATTTTAAAACAGGTCAAATACTACAATTTGGGGGTAATAAAAACGGCTTTTGTAATTCCTGCCTTGTGATTTGGTATGTATTTGACCCATCTTAAGCTTAAGACGGATTGTACCATCGTAAATGAGATATCCCCCTTGATTCTTCAAATGAGTATATTGAGCATCACGGCTCCTGGGATTAATGCACACAAACAGTTCGTTATAATGCCTGAATCAAGTTCATGCTTAAAACAAGTGCAGAAGACCAAAAACCAAAAACCAAAAACCAATCCCGAGTATGATGATTTATGTGTACACGAATCTTCTACTGAGAGTATTTTGAACTCTATAACTCCTGTAGTTCAAGCACACCAGGCCAACTTCTTGCATAAATTACTTTCAAATGGTGGAACCAACTGTCAACCAAGTCGCCGATTCTAGAATGAACAAAAATGGAGTAATATCAGCTTGTGCAGATGTTCTCGAGCCTCAAACTGATTATAATACTCTAGTATCAGATGCCTGTCAAACTCTTAGAAAATTGGAGAAGTGGAATTGTTTGCTCCTGGTGGAGAAGGTCACGAAATGATATACGAAGGTTTGAATTATGTCTTATCTGGTAGCCTTAATCGTCTTTGTTATGAGTGGGATGGGGGAATAGAGGCTCAGTTCAAGGTCTTTGATCCGGGTTTAATAGTTGCCAACGGTCACATTGCTGAACACTACTCAGTATGGGAAAAATCTGCCTGGCGGTCAGGGTATGTACAGGTACTTGCAAATCATTTACAGAAGCTCATCATACTCTTATCATTTGATGAGCAATCAGTTGACGCACTGAGTTGCCTGGCGGTCAAGGGTAAGTACGAGTACTTTCTGTCACCAAAACGCACTGAGTTGCTGACTGGTTCAAAAATTCTCTCAAATATCCATTTTGATGACAGAAAGTTGCTACTGCATCTGGAGATCTGATTTCGGGAAAATGAGTATGTGTTGCTTAAGAAATTAGAGAATATTGCCTGCCATTTGTTTTATTTTCTGACTTTAAGCCGACTTTTTAGATAAAAGTAATTGACGCGCTCAAGTACCCAACCACGAGACATCTAAGGAATGATTCTCAGTATTATTTTTTAATTACATCAGCAGTGCGATTGAGGTGTTATAATCCGAGATGAAAGCAACTGCCAGTGATGTCCATACATCAACGGCTAAACATATTTTTTTTGTATGTTTCTAATTTCTGGCTGTTAAATGATCAGAGCTAAATAAATCTTACAAAGCTATACGCAAATCTTGTAAACTGCGATCAGTAGGCAATTTTGAGCTGTCGAGCTTGTGTAAAGCTTTAGGTGATCAGGTGATTTATCTTTCTGCAATGAACTTCAGTGTTTCATGTCTTTCTGCTTCAACAATTTATGGCGGGTTTGGTTACACAAGGCCACAAGGGTTGTTGAAGCTTGTTAGGTCTCAAATAGGCGAAAAAGTAAGCTTGACAGTTGATGCTGTAGATTTGATCTTTGCACTGCAGGTCTACTAACCTGACAAACTTTCTAAAACTAACTTGAATTTTCTCGCATTTTTACTACAAATTTTTAAATTGTGTTCTTCAGGTGGTATATATATCTTGGATCAAGTCCGGGCCATAGAGGCTGAACTACTTCGACACATTAAGGAGCAAGGGCTTGACATTGTTCCGTGGATCCTTGTATGTTTCGAAATTTTTTTATGTTTTCTTGTTTAGTCTCTCCCCAGTTGATTATTATTCTTATAGTGCATTCTAACTAGACTCGGAAAAACTAGGCAGGCCAGAATGGTACAAACCAAATAGCATGACTAGCGACTCTGACACCCAAATTAGACTTGATGGGGAAAAAACTGAACTTCAAATTGCCTGGATCCAACCAGTATTCATGTTCGCTGTCGTTACAGGTCACTCGTTTGCTACCCGATGTAGTTAGTCCCACCTTTGAGCAATGCCTTGAGAGGGTTACGCGCACCAAGCACTCACATATTATTCAAGTGCCCTTGAGAAACGAAAAGGGGATTGGGCGGAGATGGATATCCCATTTAGCTACGACGTTTTTGTTTTCTTAGGGTTTATTGCCTTGTTTTCTTGACAAGAGCATTGTGTGTTTTACAATATTGTAAGTCCTCGTATTTAAAATCTCGTAGAAAGTTTAGCTAATTGTGGACGAGTAAAGCACTTGATTTTCGTGATTGATTACTGAATTTTGGGTTGGACTACGTCCAGCAAGAATATGACATTTGTGATGGACGTCGAGAAAATCGAAATTAGAAAAGTACTCTGTAACTGAAAATTTAGGATATGTGTTTTGTTACCTCGGCTACATTTTTGAAATCGACTTAAATCTAATTGTCTATTAATACAACCGTCAACCGATATCACATTCAAATATCCCAACATTTGTGATGAAACCAAGTCATCCTAAGAACATGAAGCCAGTCCAAGCCATGGCCATAGACCCATTCACCATCTTACAGCTTAATGCGACTCATCAAAGGTACTCGTCACAACCTAAATCCTCCTCGAGCACCCCAGCCAACTCTACAAACTAGGAAGAATTGAATAAAAGCACTAGTTAGTCAATCAATAGTAAAGTCAGAATCCAAGACTTCAAAGTGTCTACCACACAATTCAGGACAATGTTGGAGAGTTCGACTTACTTCATTCGTCGAGTAAAAGTGTGTCCGAAGGAGTGGTTTTTGTGGTGGTCGTTTTTTGTCATCAACAGAGACGGTGTGTAATACTACGGAATTCTGAACTAGGTATACTCGGTCGAGTAGGGCTAACTCGACCGAGTTGGCGCGTGTGTGTCTTATTGTCAGGCGGATCTGATGTATTTAACGTGGGTTCTGTCGAGTGGCAACTCGACCGAGTCTGAGTTGACTCGACCGAGTTGGCCTTACTCAGTTACTCGGCCGGTTCTGCGGATTAGATTTCTCGGTTTTTGATTAAATAATTGGAAAGTAATATAAACATCGGTTTAGTATCTTTCATCATTCCTTAGTCGGTTCCTAAACATTTTCACAAAACCTTGAACGACGTTACTGCTTCTCCAACTATTCCAATCATTCTTAAGGTTAGGGTTATCCGATTTGGGGTTTGTGCATCTCTTTCCGCGTAGATTGTCATTAGTAAGTATTCAACCTTATTAATCTATTGTTGTGATTTGTACTAGTAAACCCTAATTGGGGGATTGGGAGTACGTAGTTAGTCCCTATATGTGTGGTTGATTGATTATGGTTATTATATTAGGTGACGGATTGTAGAGGAAGGCTTTTGTTACTGATTGCTGTTGATTGGAGATTTGCGAGTAAGGTAGAGTTTCCCTATTCGGTCAATTGCCTATGAGTGTTAATTATAAGTGATAATTGTGAATGATTGTTGTTGTATTATCGTTGTTGAGATTGTTTGTTGATTTTTGGATTTATTGTTGTTGAGATGATTGAGATTGAGGATTAATGGTTATATGTCGGGAGATGGTTCCATTCCCATGTGTCACAAGGGGGTGTGCACACTAATGATCTGGGATCGCTCGTTGCGATGAGCGGGGCTTAGTTGGCAAGGTTGCGGTTCCCACTGGCGGTGTAGATTACCCGTTGCGATAGGAATCTGGCAACGTGTAGCCAGTTACTTGTGAGATGAAAGAGAGTTGGGAACGAATTGATCGTATAGTATATTGCTTCCGCTGTTGATATTGTTGATGTCATTGTCATTGCTGTTTGTCTTATCATTTGTATATAGTTGATTGAACCCGTTTAAATGTTTTCAAAACTGTGGTGATCCATTTGCGGATGGTAAGCAGTTGACTTAGCAGGTGTTGATTGTAGAGGATAGTTGTTGATGGCGTGGTTAGCTTGCGGAACGGATGGGCGTATCACCGAGTCATCGTTTGCTTAGCCGACATTAGTTCTTAGACTTTGTTTGATAATTGTATCTTTGGTTTGGAGTTTTGTTTTGGAGACCATGTATCTTTGTTAAAGTTTATTAAAGTATTCCATTTATCGTCGTATTTGGTGTTCACTATCTTGGGCAACCGAGATGGTAGCACCCTTACATGCTCGGGTGGTCCTGGTAAGGCACTCGAGTATATGGGGTGTTACAAAGTGGTATAAGAGCGGTCGGTTTTGGAACCTAAAACCAATGAATCAAAGAAATGGAAAGTGTGTTGGAAGTTGTTAACTGTCCATAGGACATGAAGGTAGAATAGGTTGCATTTTATCTTCGAGACGAGGCTGGGGCGTGGTGGAATCGTGTTAAGGAGGAGGCTCGCGAGTACTACTATACCAACGGTGGTACTGCCATTCCGTGGATCAAATTTAAGAGAGCTATGAGGAAGTAGTTTGTTCTTGAACATCTTAGGAACAAGATACGGATGGAATTCAATACCTTTCGTATGACGACTTTATGATTGTGGTGGAGTAGTATAAACGGTTTAACGAGCTGTCAAGGTATGCAGAGGATTTGGAGTTGACTCCACTAGGTCTGGCTCTTCGTGTCGAGTAGGGTTTGTCACTGAAGATCATGCAGAAGTTACCATCAGGGACTCTTAAGGATCTGAACGACTCGTACGAACGAGCGGGGAATGCAGAGAGGTTGGTCGACATGACCAAGGAAATCAGAGAGAAGCTAAGCGAGAAAAGGAGGGCTGACAATGAGAATAGTGGGCAGTCGGGGTTCAAGCGTGACAACTATAATCAGACTAGAGTATACTCTAGAGGATCTGGGTTCAGCGGTGGATTGTCGTTCAACGGTCAGAGTGGTCGAACTGGTAGTGGGAACTCTGGGTTGCAATGCTTCAACTGTGGCGGTATGGCCATAAGAGGTTCGAGTCTACTAGTGCTGGGGGCATGGGTTTTCAGAGACAGCAGCCGGACAGATATTCGCAGGCGCCGAGTCAGAGCATTGCAAGCAATAACCCAGCGGGCTCCTGGTCTAACCAAGGTGGGCAGGGTAACAGTCACAACAACTATTTTAACTGCAATAACGGGGGAATTTCCAGCGACAGGGCGGAAATGGTAACCAAAATTCTGCAGCAAAATCTACTGCATCGGCAACCACGGTGCATGATGGTGGTCAAAAGAATAATGGCAAGCTATTCATGATGGACAAGCAGACAGCTGAGGATGATGCCCAAGTCGTCACAGGTACTTTTCTTATCAATAATGTGCCGACTTTTGTATTATTCGATTCCGGGGCTACTCATTCTTTTGTATCTAAAAGTCATGCTTTATCTTTGGGGTTGGGGGAGTATGAGTCATTAAAGGATAATATTTTCATATCGTCGGGTGAGTCAGTGTCGTGTGGGAAGTTGCATAAATAAGTGTCAATGGTAATTGGGCAAGTTAACCTTCTAGTTGATGTAATACCCCGATTTCTGGATATGGTAACTCGGCCGAATTGAGGCTACTCGGCCGAGTTAGCCCTATGATATTGTTGGGGCTGGCGTCCTCTACAGTTAGTGCAATAATTTTATTGAAACTCTCAGAGGAACACAAGGGCATACTTTTGTATTATTATCAGTTGATCCACGTTTATCAATAACGGTTGGCTTGCTAGATAAGTTTGACGTTATTGTCATACAGATGGCGGTGATCAACTGGTCCCTAAAAGTCACACCTATAGGACATGATTGAGAAATGTGACGTATGAGAATACAGTCACATTTATGCCGAATACGACTAAACGGTTAGTCGGAGTAATTGACTAATTTATTAGTCAATATGATGTTGAGATATTTATTTAATACAGATTAAATAAAATTGGCTGAGACGGATTAAACTGTTAATTCGTAAATTAAATATAAACGGTTATATTTAATTAATGTATAATATGGGAGCTTGGACGAATTACATGATTAATTCGTAAATTGATATAATCGGTTATATTAATTAAGCTAATTATACAATATCGTCATTTTATAAATGTCAGACCATTATTGATATATCAACTGCATCTCATAGTAAGTTGATGTATTAATATCCGACGTATTAAATGACGATTTATAATTTAAACCCGAGATTATTCATTTCAGCACTTGGGTCGATATAAGGAGAGAGTGGAAAGCCCACTCTCCCTACTAACCCTACTCGGCCGAACTGACAGGGAATCGAAATTCATTTTCACAATACTAGGGTTTTGAGAAAATTACATCTCATCTCTCTCGATCTCACATCGCGCAAAACTCACAATAGTTCTCCCCATATTGCAAGTCAATCGGAGAACATTTCTAGCACACGCAGCATCGTCTCAATCGGTTTTGGGTGCAACAATTAGGAGGAAACCTAGGTTGGTTTCTGATCTTAGGCCATTTGCACGGACCAAAGGTTATTTCTCAATTCTTGTTTTCGTATTATGCATTTCGTATATGACCCGTAAATTTCACATGTTAAATTTTCGTTATAGTCCTATAATTAAGGGGTCAATATACGGATATTCCCCACAAGTGGTATCAGAGCCAGGCCACGAAAATTTTTATGTGATTTTCATAACGTTTTGTATCGAAAATTGTTGGGAATTGCATTTTGAGGCTCACGGCCGAATGCATTTGTGCGTTTTTTCTGATAATTTTTCCTGTCGATCGACTGCTGTTATTAGTCGATCGATTATTGTTTTGGTCGATCGACTGCCTCAATCAGTCGATCAACTGATTCTCGTTTTGCAGATTTCGATTTTAAAATCATCGAAACCGTGAGGCTACCATGTTAGTTTAGCCTAGTTTTGATTCATTTTTGATTTCGATTTAAAGCTTGTTTGTCGAAACCATGAGGCTTACGAACGCAACACGCCTACCATGAGGCAAGTCGTGCGATTCATGCCTAGTTTCAATTTGATTTTTCGATTTTTATTTGCATATTGTTAATTAAACGGTAAATTAGCGATATGTAAATGTTTTGTTATTGTTATTTTGATTTAATTCAGATTAGATTGAAATTGCAATGCATTTTGTGTTTTGTAAAATTACTGCGATTGGTATCGTCTTCAAACGAGCGTATTACTACTCGTTCAAAGGCTGCCACGGTATCGTATTACTCGATCGGGTACTCATTGTACTCGGTCGAGCCCTTTTTGAGTTTTGCAAAACAAGGTTTGACGGATTGTGTTGCTCGATCAAGTGTTGATATCATTCGATTGAATAACATGTTGCTGTCAGACTGGTTTTTGGTCGATCGACTATTTTGTCAGTCGATCGATTTTAGTGTCCAGTCGATCGACTGATTTATTGGTCGATCGATTATTGTTGTTTTTGGTCGAGTACTTTCGTGACTCGATCAAGAATACCGCGTGGGCAGCTTTGAAAAATAAAAATTTTCCATGTTTATTTTTCTCTTTTTGGCCAATAAGAATATACTTTATACGGATATTGTATATTAGCTTTGACGTGAAACGGTTCACACACGATTTATTATAAAGCGGTTTATAATAACGGATTATAATTGGGTTAAAATGTATGTGATTATAACGGTTTTGTCACATAATTTTAATCTTTTAGGTGGTTTGGTAAATTTATTTACATAATTACGGAATTATGTCATGAATGAATATTTT